>JAXLNS010000007.1:3443455-3493644 GCA_037215915.1 Pantherophis vulpinus
GAGAGGGGGGAAAAGGATGGAAGGAAGGGGAAAAAGAGAGGATGGCAGGCAGGAAGGAAGGAAAGAAGGAAGGAAGGGGGAAAGAGAGAGGATGGCAGGGAGGAAGGGAGGAAGGAAGGAAGGAAAGAAGGATGAAAGGAAGGGGGAAAGAGAGAGAGGATGACAGGGAGGAAGGGAGGGAGGGAGGAAGGAAGGAAAGAAGGAAGGAAGGGGTAAAGAGAGAAAGGATGGCAGGGAGGAAGGGAGGGAGGAAGGAAGGAAAGAAGGATGGAAGGAAGGGGGAAAGAGAGAGAGGATGGCAGGGAGGAAGGGAGGGAGGAAGGAAGGAAAGAAGGATGGAAGGAAGGGGGAAAGAGAGAGAGGATGGCAGGGAGGAAGGGAGGGAGGAAGGAAGGAAAGAAGGATGGAAGGAAGGGGAAAAAGAGAGGATGGCAGGCAGGAAGGAAGGAAAGAAGGAAGGAAGGAAGGGGAAAAGAGAGAGAGGATGGCAGGGAGGAAGGGAGGGAGGAAGGAAGGAAGGAAAGAAGGATGGAAGGAAGGGAAAAAGAGAGAGAATGGCAGAGTGGGAGAGAGGGAGGGAGGAAGGAAGGAAGGAAAGGAGGAAGGAAGGGAGAAAGAGAGAGAGGATGGCAGGGAGGGAGGAAGGAAGGAAAGAAGGATGGAAGGAAGGGGAAAGAGTGAGAGGATGGCAGGCAGGAAGGAAGGAAAGAAGGAAGGAAGGGGGAAAGAAAGAGAGGATGGCAGGGAGGGAGGGAGGAAGGAAGGAAGGAGGGAAAAAGAGAGAGAATGGCAGAGTGGGAGAGAGGGAGGGAGGAAGGAAGGAAGGAAGGAAGGAAAGGAGGAAGGAAGGGAGAAAGAGAGAGAGGATGGCAGGGAGGAAGGGAGGGAGGAAGGAAGGAAGGAAGAAGGATGGAAGGAAGGGAAAAAGAGAGAGAATGGCAGAGTGGGAGAGAGGGAGGGAGGAAGGAAGGAAGGAAGGAAGGAAAGGAGGAAGGAAGGGAGAAAGAGAGAGAGGATGGCAGGGAGGGAGGAAGGAAGAGGAAAAAGAGAGAGGATGACTGGGAGGGAGGGAGGGAGGAAAGAAGGATGGAAGGAAGGGGAAAAAGAGAGAGGATGACAGGGTGGGAGGAAGGGAGGGAGGAAGGATAGAAGGAAGGAAGGAAGGGGGAAAGAGAGAGAGGATGGCAGGGAGGAAGGAAGGAAGGAAGGAAAGAAGGATGGAAGGAAGGAAGGGGAAAAAGAGAGAGGATGACAGGGTGGGAGGGAGGGAGGGAGGAAGGAAGGATGGAATTCTCTACCCTTCCAAATCAAGTCGACATCCTCTCCTCCCCTCCTCCCCATTTCTTCCCTGCATTTGCTAATTCAGCTTTTCACATTCCAGGCGAGCTTGGCAGCCTCTGAGCCTTGCATTGCCAGCCCTCCCAATAAAAGGACATTTTCAACTGCAGCCTTGATCGGCCTTTGACCAAGATCCGCCATTTTCCTATCTGCTCCCTTAAGGAACCTGTCATTTCCCCAGAGAGGTGGCTCCCGTCCGTCTCCATCTGCCTAGTAGTTAAATGCTGACAGACGGACCACCTCTGCAGAATTACATCTCAACCACCGGGCTGAGATCCTTGAGTTTCTCCCTGAACCGCTGCAGGTAAATCCTCGACTTACAACCATTCGTTGAGCGTCCAAGTAAAATCACAACAGCACTAAAAAAATAAAAAAAAATCCCCAACCTGTGACTGTTTTTCACACTTACGACCGTTGCAAGCACCCCAACCGTCACATAATCCAAATTGAGACGCAACGGATTCATATTTAAATGATGGTCGCAGCGTCCCGGGGGGGTGTCACATGATCCCCTTTTTGCGGCCTTCCGACGAGCAACGTCAAACGGGGGCAGCCGGATTCACTTAACGACCGCATGGTTCATTTCACAACCGCATTCGATTCGCTGAACAACTGGGTCCGAAAAGTTGACAGATTTGGCAGGCGGCTCATTTAACAACCGCTTTGCTCAGCGGTGGGAATTTTGGTTCAAATTGAGGTCGCAAATCGAGGACTACCGGTACTCCAAAAGAAGGCAACTTGGGTGTACCATCACTTACGGAAATTCCTGGTTCTCCTTTTTCTCCCTTCTGGCCAGCAAGGCCTTCTTCTCCCTGTTAAAAAGATGCCAGTAGTAGCCAAAGATGTCCCATCATCAGACTGGTCCTGCACGGGGCTGAAGAACCATTCAAAGAGTCCAACTTTAAGAGTCCAACTGTGGACTACCATTCCCAGAATTCCCCAGCTGTCTCAAGAACTTGAAAATAAGTGGACTTCACATCCCAGAATTCCTCAGCTACCTCAAGAACTTGAAGAGGAATGGACTTCAACTCCCAGAATTCCCCAGCTGTCTCAAGAACTTGAAAACAGGTGGACTACACATCCCAGAATCCCTCAGCTATTGCAAGAACTTGAAGAGGAATGGACCTCAACTCCCAGAATTCCCCAGCTGTCTCAAGAACTTGAAAATAGGTGGACTACACATCCCAGAATCCCTCAGCTATTGCAAGAACTTGAAGAGGAATGGACTTCAACTCCCAGAATTCCCCAGCTGTCTCGAGAACCTGAAGATGGGTGGACTTCAACTCCCAGAATTCCCAGCTGTCTCAAGAACTTGAAAACAGGTGGACTTCACATCCCAGAATTCCTCAGCTACCTCAAGAACTTGAAGACGAATGGACTTCAACTCCCATATTTCCACAGCTATCTCAAGAACTGGAAGATGGATGGACTTCAACTCCCAGAATTCCCCAGCTGTCTCAAGAACCAGAAGATGGATGGACTTCACATCTCAGAATTCCTCAGCTATCTCAAGAACTGGAAGATAGGTGGACTTCAACTTCAGCTATGCTGCCTGGGGAATTCTGGGAGTTGAAGTCCACAAGTCTTCAAGTGGCCAAGTTGGAAGGCCCTTTCTTGAGAAGCTTGGAAGGAAGATCCACCTGTCCCACCAGGACGGGAAGGTAGGACATGTTACGGTTGCGTGGATTAGGGATGTACGACTGGTGGGACCACAGAAAAGGACTTCTCGGTGGTGGCCCCTTCTCTATGGAACATCATTCCCCTGAAATAAAGACTTCAGGATTTCAGATTTTCAGATCTACTCTCCAATGATCAAATCCTCACCGTTCCTCCTTTCTTGCCAGGGGTCCCCGGGGGTCCCCGGAGGCAGAGCGAGGGCCTTCCTCTTCTTCCTCTTTCGCCCTGAAAGCAGAAAAGAAGACTTTGTTGAAACACAGTCCATCGCTTGCTTCATGGTCTCCTTGTTATTTATTTATTTTGCATCCCGCCTTTGTTTTTGCAAATGATGCCAACGCACTTTCCTCCTCTTTTTTTTTTTTTTTTAATTTGATTTATATGCCGCCCTTCTCCGGAGACTCAGGGCGGCTTACAATGCCTTAAGCAATAGCCTTCATACTTTTGTATATTTTTACAAAGTCAGCTTATTGCCCCCACAATCCGGGTCCTCATTTTACCTACCTTAGAAAGGATGGAAGGCTGAGTCAACCTTGAGCCTGGGGAGATTCGAACCTGCAGTAATTGCAGGCAGCTGGTCTTAATAACAGGGTGCTTTAGACCACTGTACTACCAAGGCTATTATTTTCCCCAGAATAACAACAACATTGTGAGGTGGGTTGGGCTTAGAGAAGGGCGACAGACCCAAAGTCATCCAGTCAGTTTTCATGCCTAAGGCGGGACTAGAACTCACCGTCTCCTGATGATTGGGCCAAAGTCACCCAGCTGGCTTTTGTGCATAAGGCGGGACTAGAACTCACCGTCTCCTGGTGATTGGCCCAAAGTCACCCAGCCGTCTTTCGTGCCTAAGGCGGGACTAGAACTCACATTCTCCTGGTGATTGGTCCAAAGTCACCCAGCTGGCTTTCGTGCCTAAGGCGGGACTAGAACTCACCGTCTCCTGATGATTGGCCCAAAGTCACCCAGCTGGCTTTCGTGCCTAAGGCGGGACTAGAACTCACCGTCTCCTGATGATTGGCCCAAAGTCACCCAGCTGGCTTTCTTGCCTAAGGCGGGACTAGAACTCACCGTCTCCTGGTGATTGGCCCAAAGTCACCCAGCCGTCTTTCGTGCCTAAGGCGGGACTAGAACTCACATTCTCCTGGTGATTGGTCCAAAGTCACCCAGCTGGCTTTCGTGCCTAAGGCGGGACTAGAACTCACCGTCTCCTGGTGATTAGCCCAAAGTCACCCAGCTGGCTTTCGTGCCTAAGGCGGGACTAGAACTCACCGTCTCCTAGTGATTGGCCCAAAGTCACCCAGCTGACTTTCGTGCCTAAGGCGGGACTAGAACTCACCGTCTCCTGGTGATTGGCCCAAAGTCACCCAGCTGGCTTTCGTGCCTAAGGCGGGACTAGAACTCACCGTCTCCTGGTGATTGGCCCAAAGTCACCCAGCTGGCTTTCGTGCCTAAGGCGGGACTAGAACTCACCGTCTCCTAGTGATTGGCCCAAAGTCACCCAGCTGGCTTTCGTGCCTAAGGCGGGACTAGAACTCACCGTCTCCTAGTGATTGGCCCAAAGTCACCCAGCTGACTTTCGTGCCTAAGGCGGGACTAGAACTCACCGTCTCCTGGTGATTGGCCCAAAGTCACCCAGCTGGCTTTCGTGCCTAAGGCGGGACTAGAACTCACCGTCTCCTGGTGATTGGCCCAAAGTCACCCAGCTGGCTTTCGTGCCTAAGGCGGGACTAGAACTCACCGTCTCCTGGTGATTGGCCCAAAGTCACCCAGCCGGCTTTCGTGCCTAAGGCGGGACTAGAACTCACCGTCTCCTGGTGATTGGCCCAAAGTCATCCAGCCATCTTTCGTGCCTAAGGCGGGACTAGAACTCACCGTCTCCTGGTGATTAGCCCAAAGTCACCCAGTGATTTTAATGGCTAAAGTGGGACTGGACCTTACAGTCTCCTGGTGATTGGCCCAAAGTCATCCAGTCAGTTTTCATACCGAAGGCAGGACTAGAACTCACCGTCTCCTGGTGATCGGCCCAATGCCACCCAGCTGGCTTTCATGCCGGCTGGCTGGGGAATTCTGGGAGTTGAAGTCCACCCTTCTTAAAGTTACAGAGGTTGGGAAACACTGATTTAATGGGGATTAAATCTACCCAGAAAGAAGTGTAAAAGTTTAGCCTAAGCAGGAAAAAAAACTGCTTTTTTCCCTGTCTCTCTCTCTCTCTCTTTCTCATGTTAAAGTGCAGGAAATGAATAATGGATTGAAATGAAAGGCTAAATTTAAATTCCAGTTGACTGTCAGAAAAGGAAAAAAATTCCCAAGAGTAAATGCACTTTAATAAATGGAACGAACATCGCAGAGAGGCGACGTTCCCCCCCCCCAATTATTGGGGGCGGAAGTTTAGAGATGCTATTGTTGGATTCTTTCAGTTTAAAGGGGTCACATTTAATAGTTATTTGTTAAGTTATTTTTTTTTTAATTCGTGATGCCGGCTGAGAAATTTAGCAGGCCCCCGACATAAAGTGGTGTGAATAAAAAGACAAATGCATACAGAGAGGTGAATCTGCCCCTCCACAGACAGTCCTCCACTTACGATGGTTCCTTTAGTGAGCGTTTGAAGTTACAGCGGCACTGAAAAACACTGACTTAGACTTACGACCGTTTTTCACACCTGCGACCGTTGTGGTCAAAATTGAGAAGCTCGGCAGCTGACTCATACTTATGACGATTGCGGTGTCCCCGGGGTCACGCAATCCCCTTTTTGCGACCTTCTGACAAGCCATGTCAATGGGGAAGCTGGATTCACTTAACAACGGTGTTCCTAACTTAAGAACTGCAGGGATTCAATTGCAACTCATGTGGCAAAAAAAGTAGTCGTAAAATGGGACATTAACCAATGTCTCCCTTAGCAACAGAAATCTGGGGCTCAATTATGGTCGTAAATTGAGGACTACCTGTACTGATGGGGGCTACCAAGAATTGCATTGCAGAAAATCAAGACCTTCAAACTTCCAACTTCCTTCTTACCTGCGACCCTGGATCACCTGGTGGTCCTTGATTCCCCGGTGGCCCAGGAACGCCAACCTTGCCAGGTAGGCCACCTTGCCCTTTAAAACCAGCCAAGCCCGGAACACCTTTAGCACCCTGCAAATTCCCACACAGAGATAACAATGGCGTTGGAATGAACATTGTTTAAAATATCAGATTTTTTTTATCAAGACGAAGATTTTTCCTCCGTTGTTCCCGGGAATGAGACTGGATCAAAATTCCAGAAGCTTATTGATTGTTTAGTTTAAGAAAAGGGATATTATGTTTAGATATGAATATATGTAAAAGATTTGAGTTAAGAGATATATGTATGGGGGTGGAGGAAATGGGCAGACTATGAGTTGAATAAATGTTAAATTAGGATTTTTATAGTGAAAGGTTGCTTTGAAATGCTATATTAATATATATAAAATATTTGAATTAAGAATATATGTATGGGGGAGGAGAAAAAGGGCAGATTATGAGTAGAAATTGCTAAACGGGGGGATATAATAATATTATTATGTTAAACTAGGAGTTATTATATAATGCTATAGTTGAATATTTTGAAATGTATAGTATAAGGGGGATATAATAATACTATTAGAAAAAAAGGGTCAGCGTATGGGGGGTGGAGTAAGGGGATAGTGAAGTATTATATAATCTGTTATGAATTTGGATTTTATTTTGGAGAAGCCACAGGGGGAGGGGAGGGGGAGGGGGGTTGGGGGGAGGGGAGGAAAAAAGGGGGAAAAATTTGTATTTGAAAAACTTTTTCAATAAAAAAAAAATTCCATAAATACAGATTTTGGTGGGACATTAGGATTTTTTTTTCTGAATGGGAGAAGGTGGCTGTCAGCGCAACAATTTCTGCATAGATTAGTAGGGTTTGCCTATCAGGATTCTTTTGTGCTAAAGCTGGACGGCTGTTTGAAGAAAATTAAGATCTTTTGTTTCCTCTGAGCTTGGTTGTTTTCTTGTAGACGTCTCATTACCAAACTAGATAACAGCATCAGTGCTAGAAAGAAATGCTAGAAGCAAACCCCATTGACTTCTAGCACTGAAAATGTTTGGCATTTGGCTAGTTTGGTAATGAAGTGTTTGCAAGAAAAGACTCAAGGTCAAAGAGCATTAAGGACCCCACAGTCCTCCTCCTCCTCCCTGCAAACCCCACTCCCTTCTAGCACTGAGGATGTTAACTAGTTTGGTAATGAAATGTCTGCAAGAAAAAAGTCAAGGGCAAAGAGCATTAAGGACCCCACAGTCCTACTTTTCCTCCTCCTCCTCCTCCTCTTCCCTGCAAACCCCACTCCCTTCTAGCAACGATCAAACCAATATAAATCTGTTAAAACCACTTCTTCCTCCTACTGAACCCATCCAAGTCCAACCTATCTACCCCAATACCGTTTCACCACCTGTCCATCTGCTGGCACCTTAATACATTTAGATGGTACATTCTGGATTATTTCAGAACCCAGCCTCATTTTATTCGAAGCAACTTAGAACTAAGGCGAAATTTCCTGACCGTTAGAACAATTAACCAGTGGAACAGCTTGCCACCAGAAGTTGCGAATGCTCCAACACTGGAAGTTTTTAAGAAGAGGTTGGATAACCATTTGTCTGAAGTGGTGTAGGGTTTCCTGCCTAAGCAGGGGGTTGGACTAGAAGACCTCCAAGGTCCCTTCCAACTCTGTTATTCTATTCTATTCTATTCTATTCTATTCTATTCTATTCTATTCTATTCTATTCTATTCTATTCTATTCTATTCTATTCTATTCTATTCTATTCTATTCTTCTATCCTATCCTCATCCTATTCTCTATTATTCTCTATCCTATTCCATCCTATCCTATCCCATTCCATTCCATCCCATTCTTCTATTCTATTCTATTCTATTCTATTCTATTCTATTCTATTCTATTCTATTCTATTCTATTCTATTCTTCATTCCAATATCTATTCTATTCTATTCTATTCTATTCTATTCTATTCTATTCTATTCTATTCTATTCTTCATTCCAATATCTATTCTATTCTATTCTATTCTATTCTATTCTATTCTATTCTATTCTATTCTATTCTATTCTATTCTATTCTACTCTACTCTATTCTATTTTTCTATCCTATCCTCATCCTATTCTCTATTATTCTCTATCCTATCCCATCCCATCCCATCCCATCCCATCCCATCCCATCCCATCCCATCCCATCCCATCCCATCCCATCCCATCCCATCCCATTCTATTCTATTCTATTCTATTCTATTCTATTCTATTCTATTCTATTCTATTCTATTCTATTCTTTAAAATAGACCGTCCAGCATCTAGAGGGAACAAAGAGCAGCCTCTGGATGGTAGAAATAAATAAAAGATAAAGCTGGAAGAAGCCTCTGTAAAGATAATGTCATAATAACCAGACAACTGGAGCAACTTCGGGTTAAAGGTGCCGTCCAGGGCCAGAGAGGATCAAACCATGAACAAACCATTATCGGAGAAATATGACATCCGCAGAGCACGCATGGATCCGGATAACCTTGTTTGCAAGGGTTGATGGATGTCCTACCACGAACTGACCTTTGTTAAAATGGCGTCTGCAGAGCTCACCTTTTCTCCTTTCTGGCCAAAAATTCCTTCGGGACCATCAGTGCCGGACAAGCCGCGTTCGCCCTAAGCAGAGGGCAATAGTCAAGGTCAGCTCGATCGAATAAAATAAAAATAAAACTCCTGAAAGCAAGTTTAAATTGTATTTAAAGGGCTACACTTCCAAGCACAGTTTAGTCCTCGACTTAACAACCATTGCAAGTTACAACAGCACTGAAAAAAAGTGACTTACGACCGTTTTTCACACTTACGACCGTTGTATGTGGCCACGTGATCAGAATTCGGATGCTTAGCAAGTGGCTCATATTTATGATGGTCGCAGTCTCCTGGGGACCCCTTTTTGCAACCTTCCGACCATGGGGAAGCCGGATTCACTTAACAACCGTGTCCCTAACTGAACAACTTCCGTGATTCGTTTCCCAAATGAGGCAAAAATTCACTTAACAACGGTCTCGCTTAGGAAGGGAAATTTTGCACTCCACTGTGGTTGTAAGTTGAGGACTAAAACCTGTACATGGGACGGAACATCGCAAGATTAATTTTTCTCACCATGTGCATGTATACATCCGAACTTGACTGTGTTGTTTTTCTGTGTCATAATAGATGTGGGTATGTACATAATTTTGTATTTATTTATTTATTGTGTCATGTTTATGTAGTGTATATTTTAGGTGGAAACCCTTGGAGAGCTGCATGCAATGAAATTTCATTTTAATGTATGCCAATTGGTGCATTCTATTCTATTCTATTCTATTCTATTCTATTCTATTCTATTCTATTCTATTCTATTCTATTCTATTCTATTCTATTCTATTCTATTCTATTCTTCTATTCTATTTCTTATTCTATTCTATTCTATTCTATTCTATTCTATTCTATTCTATTCTATTCTATTCTATTCTATTCTATTCTATTCTATTCTATTCTATTCTATTCTAACATGGTGGAGGGGTGAAAATTTGAGACCGGGTGGGGGAGATCCAGCTCCCTGTCTATCATTCAGCAGAGGGGTCACAAGAGTCAAGATGGCGGCCAAAAGCAGTCGGATCCAAGCTGTGTCTTTTCTGAAGGCACATTGCAAATAAAAATGGTTTCTAGGCATGGATAATGGAGAGCAGAGGTTGGCAGGCTAATGCAACTGGGATGGCTGGGAGTGGGTTTCAGTATGAGTGGGGGGTCTTCCGATAATCCTTCTTATGTCCCCTTGCTATTAAACCCTATTTGGTTTAGAAAATGTTCAAAAACCTTAATCAGTATTTCCCAACCGTATCAACTTGAAGATGGGTGGACTTCAACTCCCAGAATCCCCCAGCCAGCATGATTTGAGTTCAACCATTTTCAATTGCTCATTGTGGAATTGCTGGCTGGGGAATTCTGGGAGTTGAAGTCCGCCCATCTTAAAGAACATTTTTTAAAATATGTTTGTATTATACAATTTTCTTCATTTCACATTACAGTTTCCGCTTTGCAACAACTCTATCCCGGTTTATATCCACAGTTTTTTAACATTTATATATACTATTATATTTACATTATATAGTTATCATACATTTTACATTTTTTGTAACATTACTTATACTTGTTTCTAATTTCTATTTCATTGATCGTCTTTCATTGTTAATTTTCTAGTCTTTGCCTCTACTATCAAGCCAATTATACCATACATCCCAAATTAAATAATATTCTGTTTCTCCATTGTCTTTTATTTCCATTGTCAACTTATCCATCTCAGTGCATTCTAATGTTTTCTTTATTACCATTTCTTTAGGGGGTATATTTCCATTTTTCCAATTTTAAGCATATACAATTCTGGCCGCTGTTACTACATGTAGCATTAAATATTGAGGTTTTTTGTAATATTTCTCTGTTAATATGCCTAATAGAAATAGCTCCAGTTTTAACTCTTTTTGATGCCTTACCATTTCCCTCTAACCATTTTTTTTATGTATCTTCTTTCTTATTTTCTCTGAAGAAAAAAGTCAGTTCTTTTTCCACAAATTTTTAAAGATGAGGAAGGAAGGGTATTAATAGTTGAAATAAGAAAGACTAAGAAAGACTCTTCCAAAATCATTTTTTACAATGATAGATGAATTAAGTTTGCAAGATGCTTGGAGATGAAAATACCCAAAAGAAAAGCAATATACATTTTATTCAAATAAGTGTTTATCGTGGTCAAAAATAGATATGATGTCAACAGAATTAATATCTAAAATACAAAAGATTGATATAGAAACAAGTACGTGGGCAGACCACAATCCAATAACAACACGGAAGGGACATCCCAGAGGAAAAAAATGAGATGGACACTACATCAAAAACTACTAAATGAAAAGGATTTTCAACAATATATGGAAAAAGAATTGACTTTTTTCTTCATTTTTTTTATCCTTATCCAATATTTTTTTGCCGAAGGACAGGTCCACCACATGTGATAGTATGTTCCCTGTATCTGTTTGCATCTTAAAGAACCTTAAAAGGGGTCTGCATTTACCTTTGGTCCCTGGTTTCCTTCTGCACCTGGGATTCCTGGTTTGCCAGTGATGCCACCTTCCCCCTGTACGCCGGAGGGGATACAGAGAACTTAATTAAGCCTAATGTCCATGAAAACATGGACCAAATGACCACATATTTTTTCCTGGGATCATACAGCTGCCCCCTGCAACTTTGGGAGAAGCTAAAAACTGCCATGCTTGAAGGGACTAGGGACTACGCCCAGGTGAGCTGCATAAATACCCATAATCCTATTCTCCTTTGGGGGTAGGCCACATTAGGCAAAGCATAGAAAAAGAAGATGAAGTCACAAGTGAGGGAGGGCTGAAGGAAGGAAGGGAAGGAGAAAGGGATGAAGGGAGAGGAGGAGGAAAGAGAGAGGAAGGAAGGAGGGGAAGGAAAAAGGAAGGAGGGAATGGGAAAAGGGGAAAGAAAGGGAGGAAGGGAGGGAGGGAGGAGAGGGGAAAGAGAGGAGGAGGAAGGAGAAAGGAAGATGGGAAGGAAGAGAAGGAGAAAAGGAGGAAGAAAGGAAGGTAGGAAGGAAGGAAGGGAAGAAGGAAAAGAGAGAGGGAGGGAGGAAAAAGGAAGGAAGGAGGAAAAAAAGAAGGAGGGGGAGAGGGAAAAGAAGGGATGGAGGGAAGGAGGAAGGAAGGGAAGGAGAAAGGTGGGGAGGGAGGGAGGGAAGAGAGAAGAAGGAAGGAGGGATGATGGAGGAGGAGGGAGAAAAGAAGGAAGGAGGGGGAAGGGAAGGATCCTAGAAGCAGGGGTTATGAAACGAAGGGAAATATCTTTAAATCTAGTTTACACCCGCACCATTCACCCCATCTCTCCATCTCTCTCTCTCCGTCTTTGTGAATCCTTCCGCCCCATCCATCCGTGGCCTTGTACCGCTGAACTCCCCACCTCTCTCTCCTCCTGCAGATCTCACCAACTCCCTCCCACCTCAACCTTCTCCATCTTCTTCTCTCAACCCATCCTCTCTTCCTCCCCAAGGGGAGCCCGTCCCTATCCATCCTCCGGGTGCCCCCACCTGCTTCCAGGTGCTCCTATTTCCAACCCGTCCCTTCCTTCAGCATTCACTCCACGTTCTCTCGGCACCCACTCATTTTGACTCAGCTTTTCTTGGTTGCATCATCCATCACCCACACTTCGGAAGCAACTACTCGTGCCCACCGCTTCTGAGACATTCAGCTGTGACATCCAGGCAGCAAAGTGGGCACAGACCAACACTTACGTAAATGTCTATGGAGATTCTCAGTCATCCAGGTCAGGGGTCTCCAACCTTGGCAACTTTAAGCCTGGCGGACTTCAACTCCCAGAATTCCCCAGCTGGGGAATTCTGGGAGTTGATGTCCGCCAGGCTTAAAGTTGCCAAGGTTGGAGACCCCTGATCCAGGTCATGTTTGACCCCAAGGTGCTTCCACCCCCCCACTTTGAATGGTGTGGGAGTTTGAATGGACTTCCAAAAATATTGCAAACTACAGGAACCCTTTGCACCACTCAAGTGGCCCTGAGGACACAACTAAACTTCCAAGCGGCCTCAACGACCCTCTAAAAAGGAATGCAAATGACCAGCTGTCTGCAAGGAGTATCGATCCTTCCACCCTCCACCATTCAGTCAGAACCGAAGAAGCTTCTCGGATGAGAAGCGAAACGTCTTCAAAGAAAAACCAGGAAAGTTCAGTTGCCTCTTGAAAAATCGCCTTTGGGACGACTCTTATGGACCGGCATAAGACTGCGGGTTAAATGGTTTATATAATACGGATGGAGAAATGTTGAGATGTTGGAAGGAATTAGTTCAAAAGGATAAGCAGTGCTTGACTTACCACCGTTCGTTTAGTGACCGTTTCGAAGCTACCACGGCATTGAAAAAAGCGACTTACGGCCTTTTTTCGCGCTTGCAGCCGTTCCAGTGTCACCGTGTTCAGAATAATCAAAATTCGGACGCTTGGCAACTGGCTCGTATTTATGACGGTTGCAGTGTCCCTGGGGTGGTTCACTTAACAACGGTTGGCAAGAAAGTTCATCAAATGGGGGGCAAATAATATTGAACAGCTGTCTCGCTTAGCGATGGAAATTTGGGGCTCAATTGTGGTCGTAAGACGAGGACTAGCTGTATATAGGTCCCTCTATAGATAGTCCTCGACTTACAACCATATTTTGGACCAGAACTTCTGTCGCTAAGCAGCACAGTTGTTAAGCAGGTCAGGCCTGAATTTACAATCCTTTTTTTGCCAAGGCCTTTTTTTTAGCAAAATTGCTGCTCTTGTTAAATGAATCACAGAGTTGTTATGCACGGCAATTATTAAATGAATCATTACAGTTGTTAAGTTAGTAACACGCTGGTTAAGTGAATATGGCTTCCTCGTTGATTTTGCTTTTCAGAAGGTCGCAAAAAGGGATCAGACAGCCCCTGGGGACACTGCAACCGTCATAAGTACGAGTCAGCTGCCAAGAGTCTGAATTTTGATCAGGTGAGGATGCTACCACGGTCGTTAAGTGTGAACAACGGTCATAAGCCGCTTTTTTCACCACCGTTTCAACTTCGAACGGTCACTAAATGAATGGTCGAGGACTGCTTAGCCTTTTGAACTAATTCCTGAACCTCTCAACATTTCCCCATCACTCAAACATACAAAGAACGGTTGCAGGAACTGGGAATGTTCAGTTAAATGAAAAGAAGGACTAAGGGAGACAGGATAGCATCTTCCATTATTTCAGGGGCTGCCACAAAGAAGAAAAAGTTAGACAACCATTTGTCTGAAGTGGTGTAGAGTTTCCTGCCTAAGCAGGGGGTTGGACTAGAAGACCTCCAAGGTCCCTTCCAATTCTATTATTCTAATCTATTCTATTTTAAACCATCGTTTATTACACAAGCCCTAATAAATTCAACCACAGTGGACTGAGATGTTCCAGATGTTTACAGATCCTGATAATATTTTGCTCCCTGGTTTTGAAGCCGGAATAGGATGGACGAATCCGGAGAGGCGTCAGTTTGAAAAATCACTTGTCTTATTACTATTATTTTTTGTAATTTATATAATGTAATGACAGAGTTGGAAGGGACCTTGGAGGTCTTCTAGTCCAACCCCCTGCTTAGGCAGGAAACCCTACACCAGTGATGGCTAACCTTTTTGCTGTTGCGTGCCAAAACTGGGGGGGAGCATGGGGGGGGTCGCATGTGCGCGTGCCCACACCCAAAATTCAATGCATCCTGACCCCCCCCTTGTGCATGCATGCATGGCCCCCCCGCACTCCCCCCACTTTTGGCATGTGATGGCACAGTGGGCCCAGTAGGCCCGTTTTTCGCCCTCCCCAGGCTCCAGAGTCTTCCTTGGAGCCTGGGGAGGGCAAAAATGGCCTTCACCTGTTTTCCAAAATGGCCTGTTTTCCAACTTCTGGTGGGACTGGAAGGCCCGTTTATCGCCCTCTCCAGGCTTCAGAGCCTTTCTAGGAGCCTGCGGAGGGCGAAAATGGCCTTCGCCACCCCACCCGGAGGCCGGAAACATCCCATTTCCCGATTTCCAGTGGGCGCAGAAGGCCCAAAAATCAGCTGGCGGAGCTGACTTAAGGCCACACTCGCGTGCCCACAGATATGATTCCGCGTGCCACCTGTGGCACACGTGCCATAGGTTCGCCATCGCGGCCCTATACCAAATCTCTTCTTAAAAACTTCCAGTGTTGGAGCATTCACAACTTCTGGAGGCAAGTTGTTCCACTGGTTAATTGTTCTAACTGTTAAGGAAATTTCTCCTTATTTCTAAGTTGCTTCTCTCCTTGATTAGTTTCCACCCGTTGCTTCTTGTCCTGCCCTCAGGTGCTTTGGAGAATAGCTGGACTCCCTCTTCTTGGAAGAACGAGAGGGTCTACTTACCTTCACTCCGTCTGACCCGGGAAATCCCGTCTTTCCTTGCAAACCACGTAAACCCTGAGGATAAAGATGGTCAGAATGAAAGACCTTACAGGGAAATACTCAATTTTACAACCCCAATTGAGCCAGAAAATTTCTGTGGCTTAACGAGACATTTGCTAAGTGAGTTTTGCCCCGTATTACGAACTTTCCTGCCTCCGTTGTTAAGCGAATCACTGGACTTGATGAGTTAGTAAGCTGGTTGCTAAGTGAATCTGGCATCCCCGTGGATTTTGGCTTGACAGAAGGTTGCAAAAGGGGATCGCGTGACTTTAGGATGCAGTATCGGTCGTAAATATGAACCCGTCGCCAAGCATTTTGATCACACGATCAAAGGTCGTAAAACGATCACAAGCCCCTTTTCTCAGCGCCACTGTAACGTTGAACGGACGCTAAATGAACTGTGTTAAATCAGGGGAACTATCTGTAATGACAGCGCACCCTTCAAGTCTTCGACCCGTGAGAAAAAGGGGCCGTAAGGGACACAGAGCACGGGCTACTTTTTGGGTGGCTGGCACGTTTTTGGGAAAGCCGGAAGAAAGTAAGTAAGTAAGAAAACGGAAGGGAAAAAGCAAGTTGAAGGAATCGGAGTGAGCAAATTTGCAGGCTGAGAATTGAAGTCCGCTCGTCTTTCCAGGGGCCAGGTTTGAGAAACTCCAGATTAAAAACCTTGCCTTAAATAAATTAACAACTGGTTCCCTGCCCTAATGATTGGCTGGGTGGGCGTGGCCATGGTGGGCGTGGTCAGGGGGTGTGACAGGCAGCACTTGGCCTCCTGCACCCCCCTGTGAGGAAAAATGGGCCATGCCCCCCCCCCGCACCCCGTTTTGGGCCTAGTAGGCCTCCCTGTAGTCTTCTGTGAGCAAAAATGGGCTGTGCAGGGCCCGTTTTCCACCTCCCCGTGCTCCGGAGGCTCTCCGGAGGCTGGAAATAGGCCCATTTTCGCCCTCCACAGGCCTCTGGAAGGCCCGTTTTCCACCTCCCCGGGCTCCACGCGACACCTGCACTTACCTGGAATCCAAAAAGGGTTGCATGGGGACTCCTGGGAGGGGAAGGGCGGGGCCAGCCGGTCGTCGGAACTACCGGTTTGCCAAACCGGATGTAAAATTAACATGCGGTTCGCCCGAACCTGTACGAACCGGCTGAATCCCACCTCTGCTTAAAACACACATTACCTTCGAACCTTTCCGCCCAGTGTCTCCAGCCAATCCAGGAAGTCCTTTTTCACCCTAAAAAAGACGGAATCAACGCAATTCACTTGGGAGGAAGAAAAACAGCAAAACTCGCGTACGAACCCCCCCCCTCCTTGAAACCCACCCCCCCCAATAAAATTTTGAGGAGAATAATAAAATTTGCTCAGTTGCTAAAACTGGCCAATGTCTGATTTGGGTACATCTTAAACTTCAGGTTTTGTGAATTTTCAGTGGAAAATTGTGATTTTCACTTCTGGTTTTGCTAGGAAGCAGCTGCGGTGTCGATTGAAGCGGTGTATTTGGGGGGGGGCTCCCATTTAGCAAAGTCGACCCCTTACATCAAGCCATACAGATTGCAAGAAGCAATCAACCCTCTTGCTGTCTTTCCCCCATAGGAAGATAAATGAGATATTGTCATTTGCCTGAGATTCATTAGTTAAAGTTGAATGAACAAAAAAGATTCAGGGGTCAATTATAAGCAAGGAGAAAACTGTCCTTAAAAAGCACTGATGATGTTCCCTAGTTGGGTCATGAAATGTCTGCAGGAAAACAACCAAGCTCAGAGAGCACCAAGGACCCCCCCAGTCCTTCTCCTTCTCCTTCTCCTTCTCAGCCAGGCAATGCTAAAGCAAACCTCACTCCCTTCTAGCACTGATGTTGCTACCTAGCTGGGTAACGAAATGTCTTGAAGAAAACAAGCAAGCTCAGAGAGCACCAAGGACCCCCACAGTTCTAAAAATCCTTACCGGCTCTCCTTTTTGCCCCTGCATGCCTCGATCTCCTTTTTCCCCTTTCGCTCCATTCCTCCCATTCAGACCCGCAGTTCCCTGTAAGGAGTCAATTTGATTTATTCACAGTCCGGGTCTGGGAAAATGTCAAGGGCTTTGAAACCTGGGTAGAGAAACTAAAATATGAATAAGAAGCATTCATAGGGCCTGCAGATAAAGTATAGGAAATACAGGAAGCCCTCAACCTATAAATGAGCCCAAAATTGTGGCCGTAGTGTGTGGCGGTCATTAAGCAACTCATCTGATTTTACTTTTTTTTTTTGCAGTGGGCATTAAGTGAACACCGTGATCGTGAGATAAACCAATAATTCAGTATGGGCTGATTTTGCCAAAACTCTAGTAAAATGCTATCACAGAACTGTGCAATGCCACAAATACAACCCAGATAAAGATAGATAGACAGATAGACAGATAGACAGATAGATATATAGATAGATAGATAGAGAGAGAGAGAGAGAGAGAGAGAGTTAGATGATGGATGGATAAATAGCTAGATAGCTAGATAGAGATGGAGAGAGAGAGAGAGAGATGGATAGAGAAAGATGATGGATGGATGTATAGATATAAATATATTTATATATATTTATATTTATTAAATTTTTATACCGCCCCCTCTCCCGAAGGACTCGGGGCGGTGAGATATAGATATAGAGATAGATTGATGGCTAGAGAGAGAGATGATAGATGGATAGAGAGAGAGAGAGATAATGGATGGATAGATAGTTAGATAGCTAGCTAGGGATGGATGGAGAGAGAGAGAGAGATGGATAGAGAGAGATGATGGATGGATGGATGGATGGATGGATAGATATAGAGATAGATTGATGGCTAGAGAGAGATGATAGATGGATTGAGAGAGAGATTGATTGATGGATGGATAGAGAGAGATGATGGATAGATAGAGAGAGAGATGATGGATGGATAGATAGCTAGATAGCTAGATAGAGATGGATGGAGAGAGAGAGAGATGGATGGATGGATAGATATAGAGATAAAGATAGATTAATGGCTAGAGAGGGAGATGATAAATGGATAGAGAGAGAGAGAGAGAGAGAGATTGATTGATGTATTGAGAGAGAGATGATAGATGGATAGAGAGAGAGATGATGGATGGATAGATAGCTAGATAGAGATGGATGGAGAGAGAGAGATGGAGAGAGAGAGATGATGGATGGATGGATAGAGATAGAGATAGATTGATGGCTAGAGAGAGATGATAGATGGATAGAGAGAGATAGAGAGAGACTGATTGATGAATAGAGAGAGATGATGGATATATATATATAGAGAGAAAGAGAGATGGATAGAGAGATATGATAGATGGTTTGGTTGGTTGGTTGGATAGATAGATAGATAGATAGATAGATAGATAGATAGATAGATAGATAGATAGATAGAGAGATGATCAATGGATGGATGGATAGGTTGGGAGAGGGAGGGAGGGAGAGAGATGTTTGGAAGAAGAGAGGAAAAAAGAGAGTGAAAAAAAGAGACAGAATAAACCTGATAACTGATAAAATAGAAGAGCGTGAGAGGCCCAGGGTCTTTCACCTGCTTAATTCCTTTCCTTTGGAATTAAAAATTCGATGACCCCACCCTACCCCACCCCCCCACCTCTTTGCAAGGTAATGAGTGGAAAGGATCCTGCTGCCTCCAAGTGAAGGGCAGGCGTGGATGATCGCGGAGGCCGATTACACGGTGAATCAACAGCCTCTAATAGCACATCCATTTCCAGCGATTTGTTGGGCGAGAAGCATATATTTATTGCCTTCTGTTTCATTCTCTCTCTCTCTCTTTTGCACAAGATAAGTAGCAAGTTCTCTTTTTTTTATTCTTTTAAGTGGTGCTTGCATTGCAGGGAGACGTTTGAGAAAACAACAGGGACGTGTCCTAACAGTAAAAGACCTGCAGATTTGCAAGGTCTGGTCGTTCTCCTTTGGCGTCCACAGGAAGGGGGTCAAAAAAGTCAAAATGGCAGCCGTGCGACCCAGGCTCCGCCCCTTTTCACCTGCGTTGCAACGGTGTTCTGTTGAGATGGCGGTTGACTTACAACCGCAACCGAGCTCAACAGCGTCCGTCGCGAAGAGTCGTTAAGTGAGTTTCGTCCCATTTTTGCGACTTTCTTTTTTGCCGCGATCAAGAGAATCACCTAGTCATTAAGTGAATTCAGCCTCGCCCACTGACTTTGCTTGTCGGAGGCTGGCTGGGGAGGTCGTGAAAGGGGATCACTGGGACACCGTCATAAATATGAGTCGGTTGCCAAGTGTGACCGTGGGGGTGCTGCAACGGTCGTAAGTGTGAAACTCAGTCATAAATCATTGTTTTTCAATGCCATTCGAACTTCAAAGGACACTAAACGAATGGTTGTAAGTCCTGTACAGGTAGTCCTCAACCTACGACCACAATTGCACCCAAAATTTATGTTATTAAGTGAGACACTGGTTAAGTGAGTTTTGCCCCATCTTAAGACCTTTCCTGCCACCGTTGTTAAGTGAATCATTGGTTGTTAAGTGAATCTGGCTTCCCCCATTCCCTTTGCTTGTCGGAAGGTCGCAAAAGGGGATCAACGTGACCCCAGGACGCTGCACCCATCATAAATATGAGTCATTTGTCAAGCGTCTGAATTTCGATCACACACGAACACTGCAACATGTCCTCGAACTTACAACAGTTCGTTTAGTGACTGTTCGAAGTTACAACCGCACTGAAAAAAGTGACGTACGACCATTTTTCACACTTTCGACCGTTGTAACATCCCCCTGGTCACATGATCAAAAAATTCAGAGGCTTGGCAACTGACTCGTATTTATGACGGTGGCTGTGTCCCTGGGGGTCACGTGATTTCCGCCCATTTTGCGACCTTCTGACGAGCAAAGTCCACGGGGAAGCCAGATTCACTTAACAACCCTGTCTCTAACTTAACAATGGCAGTGATTCATTTAACAACCATGCCAGGGGTGGGTTCTAATTTTTTTTACTACCGGTTCTGTGGGCGTGGCTTATTTTGTGGGCGTGGCTTGGTGGTGGAGGTAATGTGACTGGGTGGGCATGGCCAACTTTTTTTTTTTTAACTTTTAAAAGCATTTTTTGTACAACCTTAAGAGGTTGCAGAAAAAAAATGCTTTTAGAAGCCTCTGACGATCAGGCAACTCAGCTGGGATCGCCAGAGGCTTTTAAAGGCATTTTTTTTTCCTACAGCCTCTTCGGCTGAAGAGGTTGCAGTAAAAAATGCTTTTGGAAGCCTCTGACGATCCCAGCTGAGCCGCACGATCATCAGAGGCTTTTTTAAAAAACTTTTAAAAGCATTTTTTGTACAACCTTAAGAGGTTGCAGAAAAAAAATGCTTTTAGAAGCCTCTGACGATCAGGCAACTCAGCTGGGATCGTCTGAGGCTTTTAAAGGCATTTTTTTTTTCTACACCCTCTTCGGCTGAAGAGGTTGCAGAAAAAAATGCTTCTAGAAGCCTCTGACGATCAGGCAACTCAGCTGGGATCATCAGAGAGGCTTTTAAAGGCATTTTTTTTCCCTACAGCCTGAAGAGGTTGCAGAAAAAAATGCTTTTAGAAGCCTCTGACGATCCCAGCTGAGCCGCGTGATCATCAGAGGCTTTTTAAAAAAAATTTTAAAAGTATTTTTTCAGCCGAAGAGGTTGTAGAAAAAATGCTTTTAAAAGTAAAAAAAAAAAAAGAAGCCTCTGATGAGGTGGGCGGGGTAAGTGAGTGGCCACCGGGCAGGGAACCGGTTTGCGGGCGTGGCCAGCCAATGTTATTACCGGTTCTCCGAACTACTACAATTTTTTACTACCGGTTCTTGCGAACCGGTGCGAACCGGGAGCAACCCACCACTGAACTGTGCCAAGAAAGGTTGTGAAATGGTAAGCAACGCTTGCTTAACAGATGTCTCGCTTAGCAACAGAAATTTGGGCTCAATTGTGGCCGTAACTACCTGCATAGGGTTTCCTGCAAGAAGGTCCCTTCCCATTCTGTCATTCTGCTATTCTTGGATGGGAGGCCACCAGGTGATCATCTAGGCCAGTGTTTCTCAACCTTGGAAGCTTGAAGATGGGTGGGCTTCAACTCCCAGAATCCCCCAGCCATCTTCAAGCTTCCAAGGTTGAGAAACACTGATCTAGATTGAGAAATGGAAACACCGCAGAAAAAAGAATGATAAAAAAGGAATTTTTATCCCTTTGACTGAAGGGATAAAAAGGAAGTCGGGAAAGAGGTAGACGTCACAGGAGAAAGTCTGCAGCCTGCCTCTCCCTTAACAAACAAGGCTCAGGCTCGAGTCATGCAAACAGCTGGTAATATTTATCCTCTGGTATTGGCCTTTTAAGCGCACCCAAGATAAATAAAATCACGATACAGAAAGCCTCAATAAAGGCCATTTAGTAAAAGGGAATGATTGATCAAGTGCTGGAAAGAGCAAATAGGACATCATAAATGAAACAGAAGATCTGGCGGAAGAGAGACGGGGAAAATACAGGCAGTCCTCGACTTACGACTAGAATGGGGCCTAACATTTCTGTGGTTAATCGAGACAGTTGCTAAGTGGATTTTGCTCCATTTGGCAAACTTTCTTGCCACGGTGGTTAAGTGAATAAGTGCAGCTGGGATTGCAAGAAAAAGAAGGAAGGAAGGAAGGAGGGAGGGAGGGAGGGAGGGAGGGAGGGAAGGAAGGAAGGAAGGAAGGAAGGAGGGAGGGAGGGAGGGAGGGAGGGAGGGAAGGAAGGAAGGAAGGAAAAGGAAGGAGGGAGGGAAGGAAGGAAGGAAGGAGGGAGGGAGGGAGGGAGGGAAGGAAGGAAGGAAGGAAAAGGAAGGAGGGAGGGAGGGAAGGAAGGAAGGAGGGAGGGAAGGAAGGAAGGAAAAGGAAGGAGGGAGGGAGGGAAGGAAGGAAGGAAAAGGAAGGAGGGAGGGAGGGAGGGAGGGAGGGGAAGGAAGGAAGGAAGGAAGGAAGGAAGGAAGGAAGGAAGGAAGATTATTTCCAAATTACAATAAATCCAAAATATTGAATGAATGAATGAATGAATGAATGACACCCAGTCTACAACAAAATCAATGGAAGGGAGGAAGGGAGGGAGGAAGGAAAAGGAAGGAAAAGGAAGGAAGGAGGGAGGGAGAGAGGGAAGGAAGGAAGGAAGGAAGGAAGGAAGGAAGGAGGGAGGGAAGGAAAAGGAAGGAGGGAGGGAGGGAAGGATGGAAGGAAGGAAAAGGAAGGAGAGAGGGAAGGAGGGAGGGAGGGAGGGAGGGAGGGAGGGAAGGAAGGAAGGAAGGAAGGAAGGAAGGAAGGAAGGAAGGAAGGAAGGAAGGAAGGAAGGAAGGAAGGAAGGAAGATTATTTCCAAATTACAATAAATCCAAAATATTGAATGAATGAATAAATAAGATGACACACAACTTACTGCAAAATCAACAAAAGGAAAGATGGAAGGAAGGAGGGAAGAAAGGAAGGAAGGAAGAAAGGAAGGAAAGAATAAAATGATTTCCAACTTACAATAAATCCAAAATATTGAATGAATGAATAAATAAGATGACACCCAACTTACAGCAAAATCAATGGGAGGGAGGGAGGGAGGGAGGGAGGAAGGAAGGAAGGAAGGAAGGAAGGAAGGAAGGAAGGAAGGAAGGAAGGAAGGAAGAAAGGAAGGAAGGAAGGAAAGATGACTTCCAACTTACAGCAAATCCAATCAGACCAGGTTCTCCAATTTCACCCTGCCCAGGAAAACAAAATCACAGGGACAATTTTAAAGGCTCAAAAGAACTTGCCATCCTAAATGGACCGTAGTCGGTTTGTATTTCGTCGAAATCTCAAGAGTTGTTTCACTGACCTTCTGCCCCACCGGTCCTCTCCTGCCAAATAAACCCATGACTCCTTTGGCCCCCGGATCTCCCTTCATCCCCTAGTGGAAAAAAGAAAAAAATATAGGCAATTTCTCTCCTGTTTTTTTTTTTTTTAACTTCACAACCGCCTTGCTGAAGCAATGGACATTCTGTTCCCAGTCGTGGTCGTAAATCGAGGACTGCCCATATTTTGAGATTAGGTGGGGGAGAATCTGCTTCTGCTGTGGCGTTTAATCAATTTTGATGACAGCTTTTCAGAGGTGGGTTTCAGCCGATTCTGACCAGTTCTGGAGAACCGGTAGCGGTAATTTTGAGTAGTTTGGCGAACCGGCAAATACCACCTCTGACTGGCCCCGCCCCCATCTATTCTCTGCTTCCCGAGCCCCAGCTGATCTGGGTCTTCTTTTGTTGCCCTGCACAGGGAGCTGAAAAGCAGGTTAGTGGGGTGGGGTGGAAATGGAGATTTTGCAGTATCCTTCCCATGGAGTGGGGTGGGAATGGGGATTTTGAAATATCGTTCCCCTGGAGTGGGGTGGAAATGGAGGTTTTGCATTATCCTTCCCCTGGAGTGGGGTGGGAATGGGGATTTTACAGCATCCTTCCCCTGGAGTGGGGTGGAAATGGAGGTTTTGCAGTATCCTTCCCCTGGAGTGGGGTGGAAAAGGAGATTTAGAGCATCCTTCCTCCCCTGGAGTGCGGTAGAAATGGAGGTTTTGCATTATCCTTCCCCTGGAGTGGGGTGGAAATGGAGGTTTTGCATTATCCTTCCCCTGGAGTGGGGTGGGATGGGGATTTTTGCAGTATCGGTCCCTGGAGTGGGGTGGAAAAGGAGATTTTAGAGCATCCTTCCTTCCCCTGGAGTGAGGTGGAAATGGGGAATTTGCAGTATCCTTCCCCTGGAGTGGGGTGAGAATGGGGATTTTGCAGTATCCTTCCCCTGGAGTGGAGTGGAAATGGGGATTTTACAGTATCCTTCCCCTGGAGTGGGGTGGAAAAGGGGATTTTGCAGTATCCTTCCCCTGGAGTGGGGTGGAAATGGGGATTTTACAGTATCCTTCCCCTGGAGTGGGGTGGAAATGGAGGTTTTGCAGTATCCTTCCCCTGGAGTGGGGTGGAAAAGGAGGTTTTAGAGCATCCTTCCTTCCCCTGGAGTGAGGTGAAAATGGGGATTTTACATTATCCTTCCCCTGGAGTGGGGTGGGAATGGGGATTTTACAGTATCCTTCCCCTGGAGTGGGGTGGAAATGGAGATTTTGCAGTATCCTTCCCCTGCCACGCCCACCAAGCCAAGCCACGCCCACCAAGCCACGCCCACAGAACCAGTAGTAAAAAAAAAATTGAATCCCACCACTGCAGCTTTTCACTTGGACAGAGACCTAATTTTTCCTCTCCCCCCCCCCCAAAAAATTAAAGATACAGAAATCTTTAAAAAAATACCTTTTCTCCAAAAGGTCCGTCTTCCCCTTTCTCGCCCTTGTCTCCATCAAAACCAGGAAGACCCCGTTCCCCCTGAATTAAAAAAAAAAATACAAATTTGTTTGATTTAAGATGGAAAATAATATTAACAATAATGTAAACTGTGCTTGTCTTGGATTAACCACGATTAAGAGTTAAAAAGAGAGACTGAGAGAGAGAAAGAGAGAAAGAAAGAACTTCCTTCGGTCTTTAAAGTCTTCTCCTTCTGTTGGTTGTTGTAGGCATCTCCCGGGATGAGCTAAAGCCTAACTTCTCCGTATCTTGGACTTTCACCAAGACAGTATTATTTCTACAAAGAAACTTTTCTGGAGGAACAAGAAGGGACGTGATTGCCGTCCGACAGGATGGACAGAATAAACTTCATCTGGGTTTGCTGGGGTTCTCTGAGGTGGGTGGTTTTCCTGAAGACGTTTCATGACCCAACTAGGTAACATCATCAATGCTAGAAGGGAATGGAGTTTGCAGAAAGAGGAGGAGGAGGAGGACTGTGTGGTCCTTGGCACTCTCTGAACTTGGTTGCTTTCTTGAAGACATTTCATGACCCACTTCCTTTGTTCTCTTGCCACGGTGCCGGTTGCTGGAAAGCAGCTGGCCCGAATTATTTTCAAAATGTAGCAATAATCTTTCTTAGTTAGTGAGGTGTTTTATTTTCTTTATAACAAATAAATGAGTTTTATTAGAAAACTTTTCTTCGCGTTTCTTTTCAGAATATTGCAACAAGGAATAAGCCGCGATCCATCCTCTAAACCAGGGTGATTTTTCCCAGAGCCAAACATGGGATTAATCAACGCCCTGACAGACCCAACTATGTAACATCCTCAGTTCTAGAGGGCTATGGAGTTTGCAGAGAGAGGAGGAGGAGGAGGAGGAGGAGGAGGAGGAGGAGGAGGAGGAGGAGGAGGAGGAGGAGGGAAACATGGGTCTTTTGATATTTTCTGAACTTGTTCTTTTCTTGAAGACATTTCATGACCCAGGTAACAGGTAACATTTATTTATTTATTTATTTATTTATTTATTTATTTATTTATTTATTTATTTATTTATTTATTTATTTTATTTATTTATTTATTTATTTATTTATTTATTTTACTCACATTTATATGCCGCCCTTCTCCCAAAGGACTCAGGGCGGCTCACAACAATAAAACACAAGAAAAATAAATTAATGCTAAAACAGTCCAATTACAAATTGGGTGTCCACTCTTTGAGCGGACAGTCTGCTTTTTTCACATTATGTTCACTATTTTTTTTCCCCACAAAATAGCGGACATTTTTTTTTATTCAAAAGCTTTATGATTGTATGTTTTTTAATATTTCTCAACGTTGTACTGAAATTAAAGAATTATTCCTTAAACACAAAGAATCGATCAAAGCTGCGCAGTCAAATAAAAAACACACACGACGGCAAAGTAAAATGTAATTTAATATTTTACATATTATTATAATATATTTGATGTTTTGAATTTTAAGTAAAGTTTTGAAGTGATTATTTTAATACGTGTTAAAATGTTTGTAAGAACATTGTATATAATTTAATTGTAATTTTTTTTTTTTTTTTACTACTTAACCCACCCACCCCCCCGCTTGTCCGCTATTTTTTGGAAGCAGACCTGGCAACCCTAATTACAAAATTAAAAATCCCAACAATTAAAACTAAAAACTCCCAGCAGATCAAGAGATTTGCTGAAAAAGCCATGTCTTCAGGCCAGTGCGGAAAGAGCGGAGGTCGGGGGCCGTCCGGAGCCCAGCGGATAATTCATTCCAGAGGGTTGGTGCGGCCACAGAGAATGCCCTCAATCTGGGGGGCCACCAGCCGACATTGTCTGGCCGATGGCACCCGGAGGAGGGCAGCCCTATGTGAACGCACAGGGCGGTAGGCGGTGGTCCTGTAAGTACCCTGGGCCCATGCCATGTAGGGCTTTATAGGTGAGGACCAGCACCTTGAAGCGGATCCGGAGGACCACCGGCAGCCAGTGCAGCTCGCGCAGGAGAGGTGTAACCTGGGAGTAACGGGAAGCTCCCGTAACCACCAGCGCGGCCGCATTCTGGACCAGTTGGAGCCCCTGGGTGTACCACAAGGGCAGCCGCATGTAGAGGGCATTGCAGTAGTCCCGGCGAGCGATGATGAGAGCATGAGTGACTGTATGGAGGGCATCCCTATCTAGGAAAGACCGCAACTGGCGCACCAGGCGAACCTGTAAAAAGGTCCCCCGGTCACGGCCGTCAGATGATCAACTAAGGACATCATCAGTGCTAGAAGGGAATGGAATTTACAGAGAGAGGAGGAGGAGGAGGGGACTGTTTTGTCTTTGGTACTCTCTGAGCTTGGTTGTTTCCTACCAACTAGGTAATCGGGAAAGCGGTTAGCTCTCTGATTATTACACCCCAATGAAGCAACTACCAACCAGGAAAACAGTCAAAGGGTAAACAACAGCCTAACCAAGAACTCTCCCACCAACACTGATAGGACATGCCGCTTGTATCAGTGGTGAAATCCAATTTTTTTTTACTACCGGTTCTGTGGGCGTGGCTTGGTGGGCGTGGCAGGGGAAGGATACTGCAAAATCTCCATTCCCACCCCACTCCAGAGGAAGGATACTGCAAAATCCCCATTCCCTTCCCACTCCTGGGGAAAGGATATTGCAAAATCTCCATTCCCACCCCACTCTGGGGCCAGCCAGAGGTGGTATTTGCTGGTTCTCCGAATTGCTCAAAACCAGATATAAATTGGACATGGATATAAAGATGAATTGTTTATCTGGAAATTAAATTTGCGGTGACATAATAGATCTGTTTAGATTAAGATGCTAGGATTCATGTTAAAACTTTTTTTTCCTTCTCTTTGTGTTTTGATTTTTAGGTTTAAAAGATGTAATGGAAAATGGGAATGGAGCTTGTTAAAAGAATGTAAGCGTTGTACCTATTTATGACCGGATCGAGACTTTGTTCTTGAAAGTTATAGTTTATGTTTATGTTTGAGAAAATTAAAAAAAAAAATACAAAAAAAAAATCCGCTAACGGTTCTCCAGAACCTGTGAGAACCTGCTGGATTTCACCCCTGGCTTGTATACAAACAGAGAGCATTTCCCACACCCTCCCAGCACTGATGATGTTCCCTGGTTGGGTCATGAAATGTCTGCAAGGAAACCCACAAGCTCAGAGAGCACCAAGAAGGACCCCCCTCCCGGTTCAACCCTGAGCTACAAATATTATCTTCGGTCTGTAAAGATCTTGTTTCTTCTAACACGGATTAGTTATGTTCTGGCTACGTGCTTTGGTGCCTTCCAGATATGTCAGATGTCAGGTTTCGAGGTCGTCTCAAATAAATTGCATTTCAAACAAAGTCTTTGAAGAAAAACTCCCATTTAATAAGCACGACATTCTGACTCCGACTCCATCGCAGCCAACACTGATTTCCAGACCCAAAACCCTCCCTTTCCGTTCCCCACTCCCCTGCACTCATTGGCCATCTTCCAAGTCACTCTACCCCTGCTCCAGCTCAAAGGAATTTCCCCCCTCCCATCCCATCTCCCAGGGGATATTATCTCCAGGGAACATAAGTAGGTGAAAAGTCAAACGTCCCTTTCTAGATGACTCCGCTTCTCCTTCTTATGTCAGCACTAGAGTAAATACAGCTTGACGTGCTGACATCGGACGTCCATATAAGATGTTCCTAATCGGGAAAGGAACAGAACAATAGCCACCCACCCAAAGCCCCTCCCCCCATCTCAACGAGCTTTGAAGAAAGCAAAAGTTTCGTTCCCAACAACAATCAAGTCAACACAACATACCGGATCTCCTTTGTTGCCTTTGTAGCCTTGAGGTCCAGACATTGTGATCGAATCTCCCTGTGTTTCAAATATACAAGAGAAACGTAGTTTGCACTGGGTGTACCTAGGGTGGAGCTTCTCCACCTTAGCAACTTTAAGCTACGTGGACTTCAACTCCCAGTATTCCCCAGCCAGTCATGCATTGAACAAATGATGGTTGGGAACGGTCCTTGGAGTAACCTTCCCCTGGAGTGGAGAGGGAATGGAGATTTTACAGTATCCTTCCCCTGCCATGCCCACCAAGCCACACCCACAGAACCGGTAGTAAAAAATTTTGAAACCCACCACTGAACGGAATGTTTAGTTACGTTCTGTTCGAGTGGAACAGAACAGAACAAAACAAAATAGGACGGCACACGATTGCATTCCATCGCTGTTGCATTGCATCTGATTTCTCTGCCTTTCTTTGGGCGGCAAACACAGCCTTCCAGTTCCCCTCTCACAATAATCTTGTGAGGTAGGCTGGGTTGAGAGAGAGGGATTGGCAGGAGGCCATGAATTGGGCTTCCAGGACTGGGTGGGTTGGGAAGGCTTGACCCCGAATTGTCCAGCTTCAGGTCCAACATTTTCACCAACACCTTCATCACAAGCTCTTGGTGGGATCAATCGATTGATCGATCGATCGATCGATCAATCAATCAATCAGAATAGAGTTCGAAAGGGATCTTGGAAATCTTCTAGTCTAAAGCCTCCCCCCTGCTCAAGCAGGAAAGCCTATACCATTTCAGACAGGGGGCTGCCCAGTTGTTAGAAATTCTGCTTATATAAAGCACCACACAGAGCAAAGAGTACAATCACCATGTGTTTTACTGCTCAACTATTTTAACTCTTAACAGGAAACGGGAAACTCTGCTTAGAACAAAAGAGCAGAGTATATACCATAGATCCAAACGTGTAAACACTGCCATCTACTGCCTGTAGTTGTTGCATAAAAATACATTCCAACAATGAATTCCAACCCCAGCCCCTCCTTAAAAACTTCCAGCCCACCTGCCCCATTCCCAACTTGGATCTCACTTACTTTCTCTCCTTTGAGACCAGGAACACCAAAGTCACCCTAAAAAATGAAAAAAGAAGGAATGCCAGATGGATTTATGTGGGTTTTGTTACACAGGAATTTACAGGTCCTCCTTGACTTAGTACAACAGTTGATTTAGTGACCGTTTGAAGTTACAGCAGCACTGAAAAAAGTGACTTAAGGACCGTTTTTCACACTTACAACCGTTGCAACAATCCCGTGGTCATGGGATCAAAATTCAGAAGCTTGGCAGCTGGTTCATCTTTATGACTGTCGCCATGTCCCAGGGTTATGTGATTCCTTTTGGTGACCATCTCACAAGCAAAGTCAATGGGGAAACCAGATTCACTTAACAACCGTGTTGCTAACTTAACAACCGGAGTGATTCACTTAACAACTGTGGCAAGAAAGGTGGTAACATGAGGCAAAACTCACCGAACAGCTGTTTCACTTAACATTTCATTCCCCGGTTCTCTGGGGATGATGGGCATTGTAGTCCAATCCCTCCAGAGGTTACCGAGTTAAGAAATTAGCACCAAAGATATTATTCTTGGTTTCTTTGTCATTTTTTCCAACCGTTTGTGGATTTTAGTCCAATATCTTTTAGCTTCTGCACATGTCCACCACATACAGTAATATAAGCCTGGAGTCTGATGACACTTCCAACATTTCTCCGATTTATTGGGGATTTTACCAGAAATATACAATAGAGAAACGAGATATTTAATTGTGAATGTTTTAATGGCGGCTAGAATTGTATTTGCTAGAAACTGGAAAGGTGAGAAGATACCCACGGATGACGACGTTATCAAGAAAATTTTGGAGTGTGCTGAAATGAGTAAATTGACATTTGAAATTAGGGAACAAGAAGATAAACAATATTATTTGATATGGGATTTATTTTATCAGTGGTTAGACAAGAAAGAATGGAAATGAAATATGAAATATGAAATGGATAAGATAATAAAACATATAAAGGGGTTTTTTCCCCCCCTTATAGAAGACAATTTACTGTTAAATAATTGGTAAATGAGAATAATAATGTAATGAACTGTTAAATAAGAAAATGTTGGATAGAGGATTAAGCACAAAAGATTTGTAACCGATCAATACACTTTCTGCAATTGTAATGGATGATAATTGTTTTATGTTTTAAGATTTGTTTAAAAATAAAAAAAAATTCCAAAAAAAAAAAGATATTATTCGTAATATTTTTATTCTTAGCATTTTAAAAAAATATTAATTTTTCAATTTTTCATAAACTGAAGATTATCTATATCAGATTTGTTTCCGGCAGTGATAATAACAGCACAAAACTGTTGTCAGAGTTCCAAGTAACTTCTTTCGTTGGGGGTGTTACCTGGAACCCTGACATTAACCTGAATCTCTATGCCCGTGATGGCGAACCTATGGCACGCGTGCCACAGGTGGCCGGTGGAGCCATATCTGTGGGCACGTGAGCGTTACCCTAGCTCAGTTCCAGCGCACATGCGCGTGCCGGCTAGCTGATTTTCGGGCCTTCTGGGCCCACTAGAAGTTGGGAAATGGGCCATTTCTGGCCTTCAGATGGCCTCCAGGGAGGTGGGGAAGGCTGTTTTTGCCCTCCCCAGTGTCAGCACTTCAACATCGAAACCTGACACCTAGAAAGCCTCTGGAGCCTGGGGAGGGTGAAAAACGGGCCTATCTGGCCCACCGTGCCATCACGTACCAAAAGCGGTGGGAGCATGGTGGGGTCGTGTGCGCATGTGCGGGGCACATAGAATTATGGGTGTGGACACATGCATGTGCGACACCCCCCCACCTTCCCCCCGCTTTTGGCACTTGATGGCAAAAAGGTTAGCAATTCCCCCTCCCATTTTCCCACAGAAGAAAATGTGGCAGGCCTGAAGGCCCACAGGTAAAACATGGTTTCCAGGTCTTACACTTATCTCAATGAAAATTAGAGGGACGGGCCAAAATCCAATCGAATTTATGTTTCTAGGAATATCACGTGCACCAGTGGTAGGTTTCAAAATTTTTTGCTACTGGTTCTGTGGGCGTGGCTTGGTGGGTGTGGTGTGGCTTGGTGGGCGTGGCAGGGAAAGGATACTGTAAAATCTCCATTCCCACCCCACTCCAGGGGAAGGATACTGTAAAATCCCCATTCCCTCCCCAATCCAGGGGAAGGTTACTGCGAAATCCCCATTTCCTCCCGATCAGCTGGGACTCGGGAGGCAGAGAACAGATGGGGGCGGGGCCAGTCAGAATTTTTACTACCGGTTCTCCGAACTACTCAAAATTTCCGCTACGGGTTCGCCAGAACTGGTCAGAACCTGCTGAAACCCACCTCTGGCGTGCACTCAAAAACAATCAGAAAATAAAAGAAATGTTTGCCCTTTAACACATGTTTGAATTTTGTTCTTCTTACCTTCTCTCCTTTTAAACCAGCAGGGCCTTTCTCTCCCTGGAAAACAAAGGAACAAAGCCTGGCATTTAATTTAATTTAATTTCATAATTTAATTTTTCTTTATTTTATTCTTCTATTCTATTCTATTCTTTTATTTCATTTTTTATTTTATGTTTCATTTTATTCATTCTTTTATTTTTTATTCTTTTATATATTACATTTTATTCTTTTAGTTCTTTTAATTTTTACGCTGCCTGTCATGCTATCTATCACATGAAACCTGGGCAGCTTATAACAGGGCAAAGCATTAAGAAATTAAAATAATAAATTATTCAATTAAACAATCCATGTTTAAAATGTAAAATAATAATGAAGATAGGGCCTCGCATGCTTTGGCTCTTCTCTTCAACGGGCTGATGGGCTCCAGAATCGCCGGGCAAACCTACCGTCACCCCCAGAGGCCCCCGAAGACCGACGGTTCCTTCTTCCCCCTGTTCAAAAGAGGTCAGATTGGCGTCAGTGGTTGTAAATATGTGATATCCCCCCAAAAGTTATATACTAGTCCTCGATTTACGACAACTGAACCTCAAATTGATGTTGCTAAGCGAGACATTTGTTAGCTGCCCCGTTTTACGACCTTTCTGGCCACCGTCGTTAAGTGAATCATGACAGTTGTTAAGTCAGTCACACCGTTGTTAAATGAATCTGGCTTCCCCACTGATTTTTGCTTGTCGGGAGGTCGAAAAAGGGGATCACGTGACCCCCGGGACACTGCTACCGTCATAAATACAGGTCATCCTCGATTTACGGCCATAATTGGGTGGCAAGTTCGAGTCCCGCCTTAGGCACGAGAGCCAGCGGAGCGACTTTGAGCCAGTATCCCCCCTCTCTCAGCCGAACCCACCTCACAGGGTGGTTGTTGTTGTTGTGAGGAAAATAGGAGGATATGGTGTGCGTTCGCCACCTTGGGCGGCGAGTTCGAGTCCCGCCTTAGGCACGAGAGCCAGCGGAGCGACTTTGAGCCAGTACCCCCTCCTCAGCTGAACCCACCTCACAGGGTGGTTGTTGTTCTGAGGAAAATAGGAGGATGTGGTGTGCGTTCGTCGCCTTGGGTGGCGAGTTCGAGTTCCGCCTTAGGCACGAGAGTCAGCTGAGCGACTTTGAGCCTCTTTCTCTCTCTCTCTCTTCCCAACCCACCTCACAGGATGGTTGTTGTTGTTGTAGGGAAAATAGGGGGATAATGCGTGTGTTCGTCACCTTGAGTTATTTATAAAAATAATAAAGCCCAGAACTAAGTGCATAAATAAATGAACGGAGCTCCAAGTTGTGAATTAAAACACTTCGACAAAAGGCCGCAGCAATTTATTTCCCTTCAGACACGCTCACGCCGCCTTGACTCACTCTGTTTGAACTTCTAATGAATTAATCTCATATTTTAATACCGTCCTGTCGAATTTAAATTCTGCAGGCGGCCTAAAGTTGCTTACCTTTTCGCCCATTAGTCTTTAATGCCCTATTTATATGCCATCGTATTCAAAGTGTCGAGAGAAATAAGGATATTTGGCTTGCTAATTTTTTTAAACGCCTTTGCTCGGCGCTGGGTGTGAGCTACCGAGGAGCTGGTTCCCGAAAATAAAGCCGTTTTTGGACACGTATCCGGAGGTATTCATGACTGAATATTCATTTCTACAGAGGTTGCAAGGGGGATTGAATTCAGATGGTTAGGAGGAAGAGAGGAATTTTAATCTGAATAGTCATCATGGAATCTGGAGAGGGGGAGCACCGCTGGACACAAAACCGTCACTAGAATGCACTCGTGGTTGGTGCAAAGCGACGCAACGTTCTGCAAAACTTGTTGGCTGAGAGGAAAAGGATCCTTCCGGAAGATCTACTTAGTCCAATGTTTCTCAAACTTGGCTACTTGAAGATGGGTGGACTTCCATTCCCAGAATTCCCCACTTTATATACTTTTTATATACTCTTTATATACTTTTCAGGGGCAACCGTTAACCAATCACAATTCACAGAACATTTGAATTTCCCGCACAAAATAGATACATACATAACAGTGTTGGTGACCACCTTTAAAGCGCTCCATGGCTTAGGGCCGGGGTACTTACGAGACCGCCTTCTGCCACCAATAGCCTCCCACCGGCCAGTTCGCTCTCACAGAGAGGGACTCCTCAGGGTGCTGTCGGCCAGACAATGCCAGCTGGCAACCCGCAGGGGGAGAGCCTTCTCTGTGGTGGCACCCGCCCTCTGGAACAACCTACCCCCAGAGATACGAGTGATCCCAGACCTCCGGACTTTTCATCGGGCCCTTAAAACCTATTTTTTTCAGTTAGCCGGGCTGGCCTGATTTTATATTGGTTTTAAAATTGATACCGATTTTAATTGAAATGTTTTAAATTATGGGCCGAACTTTATTTAATTATTTTAAAACTATTTTAACTTTTGTGTACAAATGTTTTATTTTTGGCTGTTCACCGCCCTGAGTCCGAAAGGAGAAGGGTGGTATAGAAATTTAAATAATAAATAAATAAATAAATAAATAAACCCAGTTAGCTGCTCAACCTACCTGTGGGCCAGGAACACCTTGGTAACCTCTGGGACCCAGTTTGCCAAGACCACTCTCCCCCTGCAAAGCAGCCAGAAAATGTGGATTTATGTAGAGAAATACCCAGAATAAGAATAGAATAGAATAGAATAGAATAGAATAGAATAGAATAGAATAGAATAGAATAGAATAGAATAGAATAGAATAGAATAGAATAGAATAGAATAGAATAGAATAGAATAGAATAGAATAGAATAGAATAGAATAGAATAGAAGAATGGGATGGGATGGAATGGAATGGGATAGGATAGAGAATAATAGAGAATAGGATGAGGATAGGATTGAAAAATAGAATAGAGTAGAGTAGAGTAGAGTAGAGTAGAATAGAATAGAATAGAGTAGAGTAGAGTAGAGTAGAGTAGAGTAGAGTAGAGTAGAGTAGAGTAGATTAGAGTAGAGTAGAGTAGAGTAGAGTAGAGTAGAATAGAATAGAATAGAATAGAAGAATGGGATGGGATAGGATGGAATAGGATAGAGAATAATAGAGAATAGGATGAGGATAGGATAGAAAAATAGAATAGAATAGAATAGAATAGAATAGAATAGAATAGAATAGAATAGAATAGAATAGAATAGAATAGAATAGAATATAGAATATAGAATATAGAATATAGAAAGTGGAATAGAATAGAATAGAATAGAATAGAATAGAATAGAATAGAATAGAATAGAATAGAATAGAATAGAATATAAAATGGAATAAGGAATAGAATAGAATAGAATAGAATAGAATAGAATAGAATAGAATAGAATAGAATAGAATAGAATAGAATAGAATAGAATAACAGAGTCGGAAGGGACCTTCTAGTCCAACCCCCTGCTTAGGCAGGAAACCCTACACCATTTCAGACAAATGATTATCCAACATCTTCTTAAAAACTTCCAGTTTTGGAGCATTTACAACTTCTGGAGGCAAATCATTCCACTGGTTAATTGTGGGGTTTGCAAGAAGGAGGAGAAGGAGGAGGAGGAGGAGGAGGATTGTGGCTTCCTTGGTGCTCTCTGAGCCTGCTTGTTTTCATTTCGGACGTTTCATTATCCAACAAGGTAACATCATCAGTGCTAGAAAGGAGTGGGGGGGTTTGCTCTCTTTATATGCTAGCGACTTGTCCTGCACACTTGTCCTGTAGAAACTGTTGTAACTCCAAATGGTCACTCAATGAATGCTGTAAATCGAGGGCTGCCAACATTATAATTCCAATAAAATTTTATTTTTTTAAAAAAAAGAAGAGAGAAATGGCCTATTCTTACGTAAACCTTCAAGTTGGTGGCCATCTCTACCTGGCGTGTTGAAGCCCTGGCCTTCAGGGTTTATCCTAACCAGGTTAGGACTTACCTTGTTGCCTTTGATCCCTGGAGCCCCTGGCTTTCCCTGAAGGAGAAAAAAGACAAAGAGAAAACAACACTGTGTCAGAGATTCCCTCGGATCTGCCATTGATCAGAACTGCTCCTCCTCCTCCTCCTCCTCCTCCTGCTCTCCATAAACCCCTTCATATACTTTGGTCCAATGGCAAAAACTTTTAGGTACAATTAATTGGGCTCGTCCATATTTTCAAATTTCTACAGGAGAAATGTTACCTCTCTTTTCCTTGTTAAAAGGTTCTAAGCATCCTGAAGATCTGGTGTTGCTTACTGCTTTGCAAAAGAAATGTCTTCAAAACATTCTAAATAAACTTAAACTGAGATATGTTGATGGAATTGTCTCTTTAGCTACTAAATGATGGTTAGCAATTCTTCCTACTTCACCTTTACCTACTGGTTGTCTTTATTCTCCTTTTACTGAAAAAACGATCCATATTCATGAATGGTTGAATTTGTCTGCTTCTCCTCCTAGAAATATTTTTCCTTATCAACAAGCCTTAGAAGAAGTCCCTCTTTTTTCAGTAACTTCGAATGGTCACTAAATGGACGCTTGTAAGTCAAAGATTACCTGAACTGGGCTTCTTAAAAGTGATATTTCTATTCTCTCTCTCTCTCTCTCTCATTTCCAAGGCAAACCCACCTCTGTTCCGGGAGATCCAGTAGGTCCTCTCGGTCCCATTGATCCAGGCCGGCCTCTTTTCCCTTGTTCTCCCTGAAAAGAGAATATTTTCAGTGAATATTAATTGGGGGGGGGAGGAAGATGCTGATGGAGTCCTTGGTACTGTAGAAAGTTAGCACCCACCCACCCCTCTCCTAGAAGAATGAAATATTTTAGGGAATATTAAAAAGGCAGAATATTATATTTCCCCTAAAAGAGAAAAAGAAAAATCTTAAGGGAGACAGAAACTCGGAGCCCCAGCTCCCTGCCCCCAGCAGATATTTGATGCCCATTAGAGTGGATTCAGCCGGTTCGTACCAGTTCCAGTGGTGGGTTCCTCCCGGTTCGGTCCGGTTCGGCCGAGCCGGTAGCGGTGACAATATGACGTCACCGAACCAGTTCTCCCCTCCTGCCCTCCCACCCCCCCAACCCCCCACGTTATTCTTACCTTTTATTTGGCCCCACCCCCAATCTATTGCTGCCTCCTGAGTCCCAGCTGATGACTAGAGGGAAAAACACTGTTCAAACTCTTGCCGGGGGGCTTCAAAGGGCCGCCCTACAGCTGATCAGTGTTAAAAGCAAACAAATGGGTCGGGTCGTAAGTGCGAGGACTGGTCGTAAGTGAGAGGACCTTCCAGAAATGACTCTGACCAGCTAGCCACGCCCACCTAGTCACATGTCCTCCAAGCCACACCCACAAAATAAGCCACGCCCACAGAACCGGTAGTAAAAAAATTTAGAACCCACCCCTGACCGGTTCGTGTGAACCGGTAGCAGATCGCGGGTAGGACCGACAGCCCACCTACTCGGCTCTATGCCCTCCTATTTAGGCATGGTTTTGAGGCCGGGCGCATGCACAGAAGGGGCACGTGACACAAGCATTCACACGCTGGTTGAACCGGTAGCAACAAAATCTGAAACCCACCGCTGGTGGCAATTAAGAAAGACTGGGCCATCCTATCTACAAGACAAAAGACCTTCAGCTCCAAGGTGAGGGGATTAAGACATGACCCTTCAGGACATAATAGGATTAACCCACTACCATCTAGCAGCAGAGCTCACCACATGGCACAATCCCCTAAGGACATTGTATCAGCAGCCCAAACTTCAACCAAACATAGCTCAGACAACCTATAGAGCCAGCTATGACTGCTACAGCAGCCAATAGAATACATGTTCTTGCACAGGAACAGGAAGCTCAAGTGCAAAGCCCAAGATAAGGTATAAATACCCCTCACTCAATGTGGTCAGCTGCCCCAGAACCATGTGCTTAATAGTTCTGTTCATCATTAAACCATCTTTCCAATCAGCCTCCATGTTTCCAGTGTCTTCCTCTCTGCTTGGAACTGAACCAGGTGGATATTTCTTCCAACAGTACTGTAGCTCGCCTTGCCGAGGGTGTAGTTTTCTCCTTGGGAATTCCTCAATTAAGCCATTGTTTTCCACTTGAGTGTTTGTCCGGTGTTAATCCCTGCTTATCTAAATGTTGGTTGCTGCAGAGGATGCGTTCAGGAGTTGCCCAACTTGGCGATAAACATGGATCTTTCATCTTGAGATTGGCTTGATTGCTTACGGCTATTTTATGAGGTTTGCTACACCAGGGGTCCCCAACTCCGAGTCCGTAGACCAGCACCGGACCACGGCATGCCAGAAACCGGGCCACACAAACAAGCAAAACCCCATCTGCAGGATGCAGGCATCATGCAAAATCACGCTTCCTCCAGTCCATGGAAAAACCTTTCTCCATGGAACCGTTCTCCGGTGCCCAAAAGATTGGGGGCCGCTATGCTAAGTGATTTCATTCGCTCTTTCTTTCCTTTTTGCAATAATTTTTTAAAATTTTACTCACAACGTTAAAATACAAATTTCGAAAAAAGAAAAGAAAGACAAAGCAAAACTAAATAAGGCATTGCAAAAAATTTTTTAAAATAAAAGACAGCCCCCCCCTATACTTATAGATTGTCCTCCCCTTGTTAAATACTGATAAATAACTAAATATTATTTATTTATTTATTTATTAGTTTGCACATCAATTTCAGAGATAAGAAAATGACATCGCATTGCAGTTGTTATTAACCAGAAGAAGAAGAAAGAGGTGCTCCAGAAATGGGGAAACAAATAAACCCAAGAGAGAAGCGAACATTCCAGTTTTCTCCTAATTTATTTATTTATTTATTGGTTCGATTTTATATGCCGCCCTTCTCCGGAGACTCAGGGCGGCTTACAATGCGTTAAGCAATAGCCTTCATACTTTTGTATATACCTGCTTAGTAGGGCTTGTGGCCCCCCCAAGCGGTGTTCTTTTTTATACAAAGTCAGTTTATTGCCCCCACAATCCGGGTCCTCATTTTACCTACCTCGGAAGGATGGAAGGCTGAGTCAACCTTGAGCCTGGTGAGATTTGAACTTGCAGTAATTGCAGGCAGCTGGCAGCTAAATACTATTTTAACAGTAGTTTAGTCCACTGTACCACCAGGCTCCTTGAAATATATTTCAAGAATAATAATTCCTCCCCCCGCTTCAAAACCTGCAGCTTATGGACTTCTAAAACTCTGTGTTTGACCTGACATTTATCTATGATATAACAACCGTGTAACTTTTTGAATCTTTTGATCCAGCACCTCAAACATGACAAACCCTCGGAAATTAATTCAAAGATTTCTTTAATTAGGAGTGCTGGCAGCCCCGGCCAAAAGTTTCTCTCTCACCGCAGGCTAACAAGTCCGTCTGGCAGGGAGATGAATAGTTGTCTGCCATACCTATTCATCTCCGCCCCCTGCCTTGTATCCCCAGAGCTAGCGTGGGGCTTCCGTCCCGAGGACCGGCCCATAGATTTCCACTGCTCTCCTCTCCTCTGCTTTCTGCATGTCAGGCACAGGACCCAGCTGTTCCTCCTCTTCCTCATCAGCCACCTGGGGGCTGTTGACTCTCCATCTGAGGGCTGACGGACAGTCCGGACTCCGCCACCGTCTCTCTTTCTCTGACAGCTCCATTCCCTCTTCCTCCTCGGAGCTCCCAGGTTGCCTTGATGCTGATTACGACTCCAACGCCTCCTCCTCCTCCGATTCGGCTGTCGGAGGGGGCCGATGGCCGACAGGCCACAACACTGAACAATGGCAGGGAGTCACTTCACAACTGTGGGCAAGGAAGGTCGTAAAATGGGGCAACACTCACTCAACAACCGTTTTGCTTAGCGATAGAAATGTGAGGCTCGGTTTTGGTCGTAAGTCGAGGACCACCTGTGTTTCTTTCTGTGATGCTGTTTCAAATTCCCATCTTAATTTTCGCACCTTGGTAGTCTTCCGAAGGCTACCCATATTTGTGAGACTAGCCAAGATTGCTGGGTTTATCTGAAGTCCCGAATCTTCTTCCTCAAACAAGCAATGTTTTAGAATGAACTGACTTATTTTTTTCTGTAGAATGGGGTTTGGGTCACTTTAACCTGGATTAAATATCCCGATGGTTTAGAAGATGCACAAACCTGCCTAAGTGACCCAGTAATAGCCTGTCTCAAAATGATACAGGAAGATAATTTCTCTGTCCATTTTCCAATTTTACCTGCAGAGTTATTTTGTTTGTTTTGTTTTTCAGGGGCCATTGAAAAAGCTCTTTTCTTCCTCCAAATAAAAGAAAAGTTGGCTCGGAAAAGACGAATTTGGTCAAACATTTCAGCTACATTTTTATGTTCCAAGCTGTAGGAAGTTTTCTTTATTCCCTTCTTCAAAGATGAGTTTCTCAGCAGCGTACAGGGAATCCTCGACTTACGACCACAATGGAGCCCAGGCATTCCCGTTGCTAAGCGAGACAGTCGTTAAGTGAGTTTTGCCCCGTTTTACGATCTTCCTTGCCACGGTTGTTCAGTGAATCACAGCAGTTGTTAAGTTCGTCACGCAGTCATTAAATGAATCCGGTTTTCCCATTGACTTTGCTGATCGGAAGGTCGTAAAAAGGGGATCACGTGACACACACACCCCCGGGACACTGCGAACGTCATAAATATGAGTCAGTTGCCAATTTGATCACGTGACTTTGGGGATGTTGCGACGGTCGTAAGTGTGAAAAACGGTCCAAAATCATTTTTTTCCCCAGTGCCGTTGTAACTTCAAATGGTCACTAAATGAATGGTTGTAAGTCGAGGACTACCTGTTACTGGACAGTGCCAAATCAGACTTGATTGTTTTATTCTAATAAATTTGGGTTGGGAGATTGCTTTGGGAGGTAGGGGCGGGATAGAAATAGCTATAGCACTTAGACTTATATACCGCTTCACAGTGCTTTTACAGCCCTTTCTAAGCAGTTTACAGAGTCAGCCTCTGGCCCCCAAAAACCTGGGTCCTCATTTTACCCCCCTTGGAAGGCAGAGTCAATCTTGAGCCAGTTAGGATCGAACTCCTGGCAGTTGGCAGAGTTAGCCTGCAATACTGCAGTCTCACCACTGCGCCACCACAGCTCTTCCTTCCTTCCTTCCTTCCTTCCTTCCTTCCTTCCTTCCTTCCTTCCTGTCAAAATCGAACTCCTGGCAGTTGGCACAGTTAGCCTGAAATACTACATCTCACCACTGTGCCACAACGGTCCTTCCTTCCTTCCTTCCTTCCTTCCTTCCTTCCTTCCTTCCTTCCTTCCTTCCTTCCTTCCTCCCTCCCTCCCTCCCTCCCTCCCTCCCTCCCTCCCGTCAAAATCGAACTCCTGGCAGTTGGCACAGTTAGCCTGCAATACTGCAGTCTCACCACTGCACCCCCATGGCCCTTCCTTCCTTCCTTCCTTCCTTCCTTCCTTCCTTCCTTCCTCCCTCCCTCCCTCCCTCCCTCCCTCCTGTCCTCCCTTCCTTCCTTCCTTCCTCCCTCCCTCCTGTCCTCCCTCCCTCCCTTCCTTCCTTCCTTCCTTCCTTCCTTCCATCAAAATTGAACTACTGGCAGTTGGCATAGTTAGCCTGCAATACTGCAGTCTGCAGTCTCACCACTGTGCCCCCATGGCCCTTCCTTCCTTCCTTCCTTCCTTCCTTCCTTCCTTCCTTCCTTCCTTCCTTCCTTCCTCCCTCCCTCCCTCCCTCCCTCCCTCCCTCCCTCCTGTCCTCCCTTCCTTCCTTCCTTCCTTCCTTCCTTCCTCCCTCCCTCCCTTCTGTCCTCCCTCCCTCCCTCCCTCCCTTCCTTCCTTCCTTCCTTCCTTCCTTCCTTCCTTCCATCCATCAAAATTGAACTCCTGGCAGTTGGCACATTTAGCCTGCAATACTGCAGTCTGCAGTCTCACTACTGTGCCCCCATGGCCCTCCCTTCCTTCCTTCCTTCCTTCCTTCCTTCCTTCCTTCCTTCCTTCCTTCCTTCCTTCCTCCCTCCCTCCCTCCCTCCCTCCCTCGCTTCCATCCTCCCTTCCTTCCTTCCTTCTTTCCACCGGTCAAGATCGAACTCCTGGCAGTTGGCACAGTTAGCCTGCAATACTGCAGTCTCACCACTGCGCCCCCATGGCCCTTCCTTCCTTCCTTCCTTCCTTCCTTCCTTCCTTCCTTCCTTCCTTCCTCCCTCCCTCCCTTCTGTCCTCCCTCCCTCCCTCCCTCCCTTCCTTCCTTCCTTCCTTCCTTCCTCCCTCCCTCCCTCCCTCCCTCCCTCCCTCCTGTCCTCCCTTCCTTCCTTCCTTCCTTCCTTCCTCCCTCCCTCCCTTCTGTCCTCCCTCCCTCCCTCCCTCCCTTCCTTCCTTCCTTCCTTCCTTCCTTCCTTCCTTCCTTCCTTCCTTCCTTCCTTCCTTCCTTCCATCCATCCATCAAAATTGAACTCCTGGCAGTTGGCACATTTAGCCTGCAATACTGCAGTCTGCAGTCTCACTACTGTGCCCCCATGGCCCTCCCTTCCTTCCTTCCTTCCTTCCTTCCTTCCTTCCTTCCTTCCTTCCTTCCTTCCTTCCTCCCTCCCTCCCTTCCTCCCTCCCTCGCTTCCATCCTCCCTTCCTTCCTTCCTTCTTTCCACCGGTCAAGATCGAACTCCTGGCAGTTGGCACAGTTAGCCTGCAATACTGCAGTCTCACCACTGTGCCCCCATGGCCCTTCCTTCCTTCCTTCCTTCCTTCCTTCCTTCCTTCCTTCCTTCCTTCCTTCCTTCCTTCCTTCCTTCCTTCCTTCCTTCCTTCTTCCTTCCTTCCTTCCTTCCTTCCTTCCTTCCTTCCTTCCTTCCTTCCTTCCTTCCTTCCCACTTAGCAATAGCAATTACTTATGTACCAGGGGTGCGTTCTACTTCCCTTTACTACTGGTTTGCAACGGAAGCGTGCAGATCGTCAATTATGACGTCCGGGCGGGTGGGCAGAGCCTCCCGCCCCTTTTACTACCAGTTCTAAAGAACCGGAAAGAACCGGGAGCCACCCACCATTGTTATGTATAGCTTCCCAGGGCTTTATAGCTCTCTCTAAGCGGTTTACAGATTCAGCCTTTTGCCCCCAACAATCTGGGTCCTCATTTGATCGACCTCGGAAGGCTGGAAGGCTGAGTCAACCATGAGCCGGTCAGGATCGAACTCTTGGCAGTGGGCAGAATTAGCCTGCAACGCTGCTTTCTAACCATTGCGCCACCATGGCGTATGTGGTTAGAGGAGGCCCTTAAATATATCTAATGGACTACAGATGCTGTGAGAATCTTACGTTCTTCTCTCTGTGTGGCCATTCCCAACTTGGTGAATGGTGAGATTTGGGTATGGAACCATGATTCCAAAGGTTACTTACCTTTTGCCCAGGAACTCCAGGTGGGCCTGGAGAGCCCCTTTCTCCCTGGGACCCCGGGATACCAGGATTACTCCGAATTCCTTGTATGCCTTGTGCTCCGGCAGGCCCTGGTACCCCAGGTTCACCCTGGTGGGAAGAAACCACAAAGACCTAATCAGATGACGAACAAGGTATTGTGGTATGAACGTCTATTGCAGTGATGGCAAACCTTTTTGCCATCGCGTGCCAAAAGTGGGGTGTGGGGGGGGCACACGCACGCGTGTCCACACCCATAATTCTATGCACCCCACCCCTTTGTGCTCTCCCCACTTTTGGCATGTGATAGCACAGTGGGCTCGGTAGGTCCGTTTTTTGCCCTCCCCAGGCTCCAGAGCCTTTCTAGGAGCCTGGGGAGAATGAAAACGGGCCTTCCCCAGCCCCCTGGAAGCTCCCTGGAGGCCGGAAACGGGCCATTAGTCAGCAAACTGGCCGTTCCCGGCCTCTGGAGGGCCTCCAGGTGGTGGGGAAGGCTGTTTTCACCCTCCCCAGGCTCCTAGAAAGGCTCTCCTCCTTCTTTGCACTTATTCCTTCTCTTTCCTCCTTCTCCTATTCCTCCACTCCTTAAACTGCATTCCCTTCTAACACTGATTATGTTATCTAATTGGGTCATGAAACGTCTACAAGTCAACAGCCAAGCTCAGAGAGCACCAAAGATTCCAGTTCTCCTTCCTCCTTCTTCTTCTCTTCCTTCTTCGCACTTCTTCCTTCCTCCTTCTCCTATTCCTCCACTCCTTAAACTGCATTCCCTTCTAGCACTGATGATGTTATCTAGTTGGGTCACAAAACGTCTACAAGCCAACAGCCAAGCTCAGAGAGCACTGAGAACTCCACAATATGTTATCTTCTCTCTTCCTTACTGAAAGTTACTCGCTTGCTTGCTCTGAACATCTGTAGGAAGATTTAGATGGTCCAACAGAGGCAGAACAACGAAAAAAAAGTCCAAAGTTTAGTTATTATCATGCAATCAAACCTCCTCCCCTTTTCACAACACGTCGCAACAGCTACCTGGATTGATTTGACCATCTTCTGGGGTGTCCCTGAGAGTATGATTTATTAGGTCCCCAATCTACATCATCAAAAACAGGGCCACAAGCTTTTCACTGCACCAACCTTACGTCCAGGAGCTCCAGCTTGGCCAACCGGACCACGGAAACCAATACCTGGTTCACCCTTGAAAGCAGATTTTTTAAAAAAGAGAGAGAGAGAGAGGAGACATCAACTCATTGACAATTGGCACCCCCAAATTCTGGTGGAAGGCTAAGACAAAGGATATTGTTCTCCACTCGGAATAGATTCATCTATATTTTTATGGTATTATTTCTCTATATATTTATATTATTTCTCTATATTTTAATCTCTATCTCTATTTTTTATGTTTATCTATATTTTTATGTTATTATTAGTGCTAGGGTGAATTCTAGTTCCACTTTAGGCATAAAATCCGACGGGGTGACTTTGGGCCAATCACCAGGAGAGAGTGAGTTCTAGTTCCACTTTAGGCATGAAAGCCGACTGGGTGACTTTGGGCCAATCACCAGGAGAGGGTGAGTTCTAGTTCTACCTTGGGCATGAAAGCTAGTTGAGTGACTTTGGACCAATCACCAGGAGACAGTGAGTTCTAGTCCTGCTTTAGGCATGAAAGCCAACTGGGTGACTTTGGGCCAATCACCAGGAGACGGTGAGTTCTAGTTCCACCTTAGGCATGAAAGCCAGCTAGGTGACTTTGGGCCAATCACCAGGAGACAGTGAGTTCTAGTCCTGCTTTAGGCACGAAAGCCAACTGGGTGACTTTGGGCCAATCACCAGGAGAGGGTGAGTTCTAGTTCCACCTTAGGCATGAAAGCCAGCTAGGTGACTTTGGGCCAATCACCAGGAGACAGTGAGTTCTAGTCCTGCTTTAGGCACGAAAGCCAACTGGGTGACTTTGGGCCAATCACCAGGGGAGGGTGAGTTCTAGTTCCACCTTAGGCATGAAAGCCGACTGGGTGACTTTGGGTCAATCACCAGGAGAGGGTGAGTTCTAGTTCCACCTTAGGTATGAAAGCCAACTGGGTGACTTTGGGCCAATCACCAGGAGAGGGTGAGTTCTAGTCCTACCCTAGACACGAAAGCCAGCTAAGTGATTTTGGGCCAGTCCCTCTCTCTCAGCCCAACCTACCTCACAAGTTTGTTGTTGTGGGGAAAATAGGAGGAGGAAAGGGTGATGGATATGTTTGCTGCCTTGAGCTATTTGTAAAAATAATAGAGGCTGGATATAAATAAATAAACATAGTAAGCATGCAAATCTTGGTTAGCGCTAACTGTGGTTAGTTTTTATTGGGGTTTAGGCAAAGAAACCCTCCCCAATGCAGTTCATTTATAGCTGACTTGTGCAAACCAGGACATAAACTAACATATAGCACAAACCAGGCTGGTAAATTGAATATTTCCCTTAAATCAGCTATTTTTAATGGCTTGCTCACGCAGAGAGAATTTTTAAAACCCTTTAAAATCCAGTTTCCTCCCATTAAAACCTAGTTTCTTTTACCTTTTGACCAATTTCGCCGTCATTGCCCTTGCTTCCCTGCAAGACACAAAAGGAAAAGGCAAGTTTCTAGTCCTTGTGGTGCCAGGGATTCGGTTTGACCCAGCAGTAGAGTAAAAATTGCTCTGGATGAAACGCAAACTGTGGATAGCAGCAAGGAGGATTCTCCAAGGAAGGAGAGTGCAATTTTACACATCTCTTTACCTTCCCAGAGTAACTTTTCTTTAATAGCAAGCCACTGTATATAAACAGGATGCAAGCTCCGTTCCCTTTTAACACTGATGATGTTAGCTAGTTGGGTTGTAAAATGTCTTTAAGAAAACAACCAAACTCTGAGAGCACCAAGGACCCCACAGTTGTTCCTCCTCCCCACTTCAAGCCCTGATGATGTTACCTAGTAATTTTGTTTGTTTGTTTGTTTGTTTCTTCCTTCCTTCCTTTCCTTTCTTTCCCTCCCTTCCTTCCTCTTTTCTTCCTTCTTTTCCACCCCCCACTCCTTCCTTCCTTTCCTCCCTCCCTCCTTCCTTCCTTCCTTTTCCTTCCCTCTTCATTCTCCTTCCTTCCTTCCTTCCTTCCTTCCTTCCCTCTTCCTTCTCCTTCCTTCCTTCCTTCCTTTCCTTCCCTCCCCTTCTTCCTCTTTTCTTCCTTCTTTTCCACCCCCTCTCCTTCCTTCCTTTCCTCCCTCCCTCCTTCCTTCCTTTTCCTTCCCTCCCCTCCTTCCTCTTTTCTTCCTTCTTTTCCACCCCCCACTCCTTCCTTCCTTTCCTCCCTCCCTCCTTCCTTCCTTCCTTCCTACCCTCCCCTCCTTCCTCTTTTCTTCCTTCTTTTCCACCCCCCACTCCTTCCTTCCTTTCCTCCCTCCCTCCCTCCTTCCTTCCTACCCTCCCCTCCTTCCTCTTTTCTTCCTTCTTTTCCACCCCCTCTCCTTCCTTCCTTTCCTCCCTCCCTCCTTCCTTCCTTTTCCTTCCCTCCCCTCCTTCCTCTTTTCTTCCTTCTTTTCCACCCCTTCTCCTTCCTTCCTTTCCTCCCTCCCTCCCTTCCTTTTCCTTCCCTCCCCTCCTTCCTCTTTTCTTCCTTCTTTTCCACCCCTTTCCTTCCTTCCTTTCCTCCCTCCCTCCCTCCTTCCTTCCTTTTCCTTCCCTCCCCTCCTTCCTCTTTTCTTCCTTCTTTTCCACCCCCCACTCCTTCCTTCCTTTCCTCTCTCCCTCCTTCCTTCCTTCCGCGCATGCACGGGGGGGGGTGCGGGACACATTGAATTATGGGTCAGGGCACGCGAGAGAGAGACCCCCCCCGCGCTCCCTCCGCTTTTGGCACGCGACGGCAAAAAGGTTAGCCATCACTGCTCTAGGCTGAGGACTTGTTTCACTCCACCACTCCAGCTTTGCCTGCTCTTTTAGAAACTTCCACGCCATTTTTTCTTTTGACGTTTACCTTCAGGCCTGCTTCTCCTGGGTCTCCTGGGCCTCCCTGCAAAAAAAAACCAAAATATTGAATCCATTCTACCTGGCTGACAATTCAACTTCCTAATATAGGGTCGACCCTTTCCTTCCTCTCTGCACCTTTAAATATAAAGCTCGTCCTCAACAGTTTCATTTAGTGCAGTGTTTCTCAACCTTGGAAGCTTGAAGATGGGTGGACTTCAACTCCCAGAATCCCCCAGCCAGCGCTGCTGGCTGGGGGATTCTGGGAGTTGAACTCCAGCCATCTTCAAGCTTCCAAGGTTGAGAAACACTGGTTTAGTGACTGTCCAAAGTGACAACATTGCTAAAAAAAGTGACTTATGACCATTTTTCACACTTGTGACCACTGTAGCATTGCCATGGTCATTGGATCAAAATTCAGACGCTTGACCACTGGTTCATATTTAGACGGTTGCAGTGTCCAGGGGTCATGTGACCCCCTTTTGTGACCTTTTGACAAGCAAGTCCATGGGGAAGCTAAATTCACTTAATCTACAAAGAAAGTTCGTAAAAAGGGGGCAAAACTCACTTAACAAATGCCCCACTTAACAACAGAAATGTTGGGCTCAATTTCGGTTGTAAGTCGAGGACTATCGGCCCTCCTTCTCGTGCATCAGTGGTGGACGCACCAACACTCGTGGCTTTGGAGAAGAGATGAGACCAGCATTTACAGAATAACAGAATTGGAAGGGATCTTGGAGGTCTTCTCGTGTTCTGCCCCAGCGACGGACCCCAAAGAACGCAGCACACACAAAGTCTGTACAAACCTTAGTTTGCTAAATTAAATCAGTCTTTTTCAAACAAAGGCTGTTAATTCACTTTCTTAACAGCCTACAAGAATCCAAAGAATCAATAATCGTAATCTTACTATGGTTGGCAGAAAGCCCAGAAGCAATTTGCAGGAAACTGATGAGAGAACTAAGATCCAGACGCGAAAGAAAATGAATGAAGTTGTTCTCTACAACTTGCTTCAGTTGGTGTTCTTCCTTAAATAGGCTAAGGGAGTGGCCAATTAGCCCCAAGCCTTACTCTTGAGGAGACCTCCTCCTGAGGAGCCACTCCTGCCTTTTGGCAGCTCTGCACGCCCGTGCATCGAGAAGAGGCTCCTCCTCTTCTTCCTCTTCACTTATGGAAGCTTCTGGAGGTTCTGAAGACCCTGGCTGAATCCCTGCCTCTGGCACCATATCTTCTCCAGCCTCCTCATTGTCTGACTCGAGTGCCAGCTACACCAGCCTCCTCGCTGTTGGAATCAGCTACTAACTGCACAGGCCGCTGACGGGCCACAACATCTAGTCCAAAGAAATTCAGGCAGGAAACTCTATACGATATTGTGGCTCTGTTACCTGAGCCTGTGACATCGGCAGGAGAGGACTCCGAGAGTGAAGGAGAGGAGTTGGCAAGGCCTCCCTCTCCAGGACCCTCCTCTCTGGCAATGCCTTCGGTGCCCGCGGAAGGTCAAGAGATAGGGCCGGGGCCAAGCACGTCCACGCAGCCACAAGTGGACAGTGATGAGGGTAATGAGTCTTGGCTGGATCCTCGGCAGCGTCGCAGAGATAAGCGCGCGCAACAGAAGAAGAGGCATGCCAGAGATTAAGCTGAGTCACTGGACCACACCCCACAGGGTATAAAAGGGGGTGAGGTGGCCATTCAGACTCTGTGACGGACAAAACTAACTACTATCGAGTCACATTGCATCTTTGTAAACAACGTTATCTGCCTTGGATTTAATTACGGACTGGACTTGACAATTCTTAAACTGTGTGTATCTTGTTTATGAGTAAAGTTCTTGGCAAGCAGCTACTGGGTTGTTGCCAATCCTCTTATTGAAAGAATTTGTTGTCTGCCAGTTTATTTAACCCCCGGCTGTCTGTTTGTGTGCATGTGTGAGACAGGGACAGAACATACGATTTCAGACAAATGGTTGTCCAATCTCCTCTTAAAAACCTCTAGCATTTGTCGAGAATGACAAAGTGTCTCCTGCTTGAGCAGGTGGCTGGACTAGAAGACCTCCAAGGACCCTTCCAACTGTGTAATTCTATTAAAAGTAGTAGAGAACGATGATAAGCTACCTTCTCGCCTTTGATCCCTTTGTTTCCAGGAAAGCCCTTTTCTCCCTGCAGTGGACATAAGAAAACCAACACACCACAACGTGATTTGCAAGGTGATGCACCACAATCGACATCGAGCTGACACCAGGATGAAGCATTCACACAACCCGTGAATCCCAAAAGACAAAGCGAAGGCAGAAGTAAGCTTATCGTGTTGTCCCAATGCAACCACGAGGTCTTTCATTGACCCGTGGACCCTGAATACATCCTCAAAATCCTTTCGCTGATTGGTGGGACCTCACAGGAGACCCCTGTGTCACGGCACTCGGTCAAAGGTGCCACTAGAACCAGCTCGGTCCTCCTGAACACGAGGGACAGGTCAATTAGGGAACTCAGGTTTCAGGAGGGTCACCTAGATAAACTCTTTGCCTTGACTCCGTCCCCCACCCCCCCAAGGCAAAAGTCAAGATGGCGATCGCGACAGTTAGGACCGAAGGGCCTTCTGGTTCTTAAGTTCAGTCATCTTTGACTTTGTATACATCCCTCAGAGGTATACATCCGGACTAGGCTGGGTTGTTTCCCTGTAGGAGGTGGTGACCCTTTGAGAGCTGTATACCATGGAATTTCATTTTAATGTATGCCAATTAGTTTTACAAAGTGACAATAAAGTTATTCTATCTATCTATCTATCTATCTATCTATCTATCTATCTATCTATCTATCTATCTATATCTGTTATCTATCTAACTCTATCTGTCTATCTATTTATCATCTATCAATCTATCATCTATTATCTATCTATCTATCTATCTATCTATCTATCTATCTATCTATCTATCTATCTATCTATCTATTTCTGTTATCTATCTGTCTGTCTGCCTTTCTATCTATTTATGTATCTTCTATCTATCATCTTATTTATCATCTATCTATGTATCTATATATTTATGTATCTATCTATCTATCTATCTATCTATCATCTATCTATCTCTGTCTGTCTATCTATTTATCTATCATCTATCATCTATCTATCTCTATCTTTTATTTATCTATCTATATCTATCTGTCTATCTATCTATCTATTTATCATCTATCTATGTATCTATATATCTATGTACTATCTATCTATCTATCTATCTATCTATCTATCTATCTATCTATCTGTATCACCTATCATCTATCTATCTATCATCTATCTATCTATCTATCTATCTATCTATC
>JAXLNS010000007.1:3493844-3741344 GCA_037215915.1 Pantherophis vulpinus
TCCCCATTCTTCTTCTGTCTCTCCTCTCCACTCCATTCCTCTCCCCTCCCTTCTTCTCTCCCCATTCTCCTCCCCTCTCCTCTCCACTCCCTTCCTCTCTTCCCCTATTCTCCTTCCCTCTCTCCTCTCCCCTCCCTTCCTCTTCCCCCATTCTCCTTCCCTCTCCTCTCCACTCCCTCTCTTCCCCCATTCTCCTTCCCTCTCCTCTCCACTCCTCTCTTCCCCCATTCTCCTTCCCTCTCTCCTCTCCTCTCCTTCTTCTCTTCCCATTCTTCTCCCTCTCTCCTCTCCTCTCCACTCCCCTCTTTTCCCCCCATTCTCCTTCCCTGTCTCCACTCCACTCCTCTCCACTCCCTTCTTCTCTTCCCCCATTTTCCTTCCCTCTCTCCTCTCCACTCCTGCCCTCCCTCTCTTCTGCTCACCCCTCTCCTCCATTTACTTAACCAATTTCTCACTTAGCAACAGAAGTATTTGGCCCAACTGTGATCGTAAGTCGAGGACTACCAGCACTTGTCGAGAAATTAACCATCTCGAAGACACTGGATGGAAAAAGCTGATCATCACCAATTGTTCTAGAAATTTATACCAGGATGGGCTTTTAGGGAAGCCCTCGCTCGGTGATTTTATAGCCCTCGTGTTTAATTTAAAAGGATGGCTAATTAGTGAAAGTTACTTGATCTTAATCTCTAGTTTAATATGCGCTGCCCACCAAAGGCCGCAGTGATTTAAAACGCCTCCAAAATTAGGATTAAAGAAGATCCTTGTGGGTGGAAAAAGGCAGCATTTTATGACCAATTGAGATTTATAATTATGCTTGATATTGAATTCGAAAAGGAAGAAAGACGCACCCGGGGCTGTTTGAGAAAGATATTAAAACCTGTGCCTTCCCAAATCTTCTCTTGAGAGATTGAATGAATTGTTTGACCCAGCGAGTAGAAAACACCGTGACATATTTTTGGAACGGAAGAAAGAACGAAAATGAAGGAACTCTACTAAAAGGACATTTTATACTGTCTTTTCAATTCAGTCTCAAAAGATAAGGAGAAAAAAATCAAAACAGATCGGAGGGAGCCAAAACATAGGGCCCTCCCCAGGCTCCGGAGGCTTTTTTCATGTCTCTGGGAGGCAAAAATGGCCTCCCCAGGCTCCGGAGGCCCTCTGGAGGCCAGAAACGGGCCCATTTCTGGCCTTCCTGAACTTCCGGTAGCCCGTTTTTCACCCTCCAGAGACTCCGTGCGCGCCCTGCATTTACCTGCATCCAAAATGGGCCGCGTGGGGACTCCCGGGAGGGGAGGGGCTGGATGGGAGGGGCCAGCCAGGAGTGGGATTTGGGGGTTCTCCGAACTGCACAGAATCTTAACTAGAGGTTTTCGCGAACCCCTGCGAACTCCCAGCAGCCCCACCCCTGACAGGGAGTCCCAAAACTGACTAGCATTCGTTTAGTGACCGTTTGAAGTTACACCAGCCCTGAAAAAGTGTCTTAGGATCGGTCCTCACACTTACGACCATTACAGCTTCCTCACGGTCACATGGTCAAAATTCTGGCTCTTGGGAGCTGGTGTGTATTTAAAAGGATCGCAGCAAAAAAAGGAAAAATAGCCGGCTGAAAAATTCTGGAAGCTGAAGTCCCCAAATCTTAAAGTCCCCAAATTTGGAGACCGTGGAATAAGGCACCAGGTTAAAAAGCAGGAGATGGTGAGTTCTAGTCCCACCTTAGGCTGAAAAGCCGGCTGGGTGACTTTGGGCCAATCACCAGGAGACAGTGAGTTCTAGTCCCACCTAACCAAAAAGCCGGCTGGGTGACTTTGGGCCAATCACCAGGAGACGGTGAATTCTAGTTCTGCCTTAGGGACGAAGGCCAGTTGGGTGATTTTGGGCCAATCACCAGGAGACGGTGAATTCTAGTTCTGCCTTAGATATGAAGGCCAACTGGGTGACTTTGGGCCAATCACCAGGAGACGGTGAGTTCTAGTTCTGCCTTAGATATGAAGGCCAACTGGGTGACTTTGGGCCAGTCACCAGGAGACGGTGAATTCTAGTTCTGCCTTAGATATGAAGCCAACTGGGTGACTTTGGGCCAATCACCAGGAGGCGGTGAGTTCTAGTTCTGCCTTAGATATGAAGGCCAACTGGGTGACTTTGGGCCAGTCACCAGGAGACGGTGAATTCTAGTTCTGCCTTAGATATGAAGGCCAACTGCGTGACTTTGGGCCAGTCACCAGGAGACGGTGATTCTAGTTCTGCCTTAGATATGAAGGCCAACTGGGTGACTTTGGGCCAATCACCAGGAGACGGTGAGTTCTAGTTCTGCCTTAGATATGAAGGCCAACTGGGTGACTTTGGGCCAGTCACCAGGAGACGGTGAATTCTAGTTCTGCCTTAGATATGAAGGCCATTGGGTGACTTTGGGCCAGTCACCAGGAGACGGTGAGTTCTAGTTCTGCCTTAGATATGAAGGCCAACTGGGTGACTTTGGGCCAGTCACCAGGAGACGGTGAGTTCTAGTTCTGCCTTAGATATGAAGGCCAACTGGTGACTTTGGGCCAGTCACCAGGAGACGGTGAATTCTAGTTCTTGCCTTAGATATGAAGGCCAATTGGGTGACTTTGGGCCAATCACCAGGAGACAGTGAATTCTAGTTCTGCCTTAGATATGAAGGCCAACTGGGTGACTTTGGGCCAGTCACCAGGAGACGGTGAGTTCTAGTTCTGCCTTAGATATGAAGGCCAACTGGGTGACTTTGGGCCAGTCACCAGGAGACCGTGAATTCTAGTTCTGCTTAGATATGAAGGCCAATTGGGTGACTTTGGGCCAATTGGTGAGTTCTAGTCCTGCCTTAAGCATGGGTAACTTTGGCCCAGTCCCTCTCTGTCTCAACCCAACCCACCTCACAGGGTTGTTGTCTATGGAGATTCACAGGGTTGTTGTTGTGGGGAAAAAGAGGAGGAGGTAGGTGTGTGTTAGCCATGTTGAGCTATTTGTAAAAATGATAAAAACGGGATACAAATTAAATAAATATTGTGTTTTTCGGAGTATAAGACACACCGGAGTCTAAGACGCACCTACCTTTTTGGTGAGGAAAAGAAGAAAAGAAATCTCCCTCTGCCTCCCACCAATTTTGCCTCCTTGCAGCAAACAGCCTGCTTTACTTTCATTTTCGTTTTCAGCATAGCTTGATTAGCACAAGGGGAAAAAAAAAATCTGCTCAGCAATTTACCTCTTTGCAGCAAGCAGCAGAGCCCTGCGCAAAACAGCTGAGAGCAAATCAGCTGAGAGTCGGGAGGCCGATCCAATCAACTTGTGCTAATTAGGCTGTGCTGAAGCTGAAAGGAGCTGTTTTTTTTTTGCTGTTTGCTTGCAAGGAGGTAAATTGCTGGGAGGCAGAGGCCAAAGGGTCGGGGGCAGTGGGTGGGGGGGGGGGCTACTGTATAAGACGCACCTAAATTTTCACCCCCTTTTAGTGGGGAAAAAGGTGCATCTTATACTCCGAAAAATACTAATAATACTGCAAAAATACTACCTAATAAAATACAAAATTAGTTAGTACAAAAATACTAACTAATAAATCTAACCATGAGCGGATTTCTAGCTCATTCCACTTCTCTTGCCTTTAACTCTCACTGTTGTGTCTAAGATAGGAGAAAATTGCTTTTGTCTTAAGGTTTGTGGCGGGATTGGGAAATTACTCCTTGCTTAAAAAGAGACTTAAACTTCGCCTGGGCCCCAGTGACTCGGAGCAAAATGTTTATTAATGTTCCCCTAACATGCGAATATGCAAATGTATTTTTAACATCACACCAGCCGGAGGCAAGGGAGGAATTTTAAAAACCCCAATTTCTACCCACGATGAACTCCCCGGATTCCTCCGTTTTAATTTGTTGTCCTGCCATTCCAATTAATTTCAAAACCGGAGCGAGGCGTGTGTGAATTTCATCTTTATCTTTAGGATCTAAGCCAGGTTTTCCTGCTCCGGTTTCATGGGTAGCCGAGTGGTAATCTCTTTTAAAAACTAGATTTGAGTCTGTGCACCGTATAAGCAGTCCTCGTTTTACAACGACATCATCCTCTTTTAACCACTCCATAATCCCTTGCAAGGTAGAGTCTGGGCAGCTGAATGGAGCTAGCAGAGTGTTTTAATGGCCGGATGCCTTTCCTGTCACCAGTGCGGAGTTTTGTTCAGCAGATAAATTCTCAGTCTGCCCAGAGAGAGAGAAATATCTGCTTCTACCTAGGATCGAACTCACAGCCTCCTGATGGTGAGGCCAGAGCTTCACCTCTAAGTCATCATCCCACCCCCTCATTTTACAACTACATGACCCCGGGATACAGCTACCATCATAAATACATGCCACGACGATTCATTTAGTGACCGTTTGACTTTGCTTGTCAGTAAGTCGCAAGAGGGGATCAAGTGACCCCGGGATACCGCAACAGTCATAAATATGAACCCGTCGCCAAGCATTCCGAATCTTGATCAAGTGACCACGGGGATACTGCAACGGTAAAACGTGTGAAAAACAACTGTAAGTTCACATTTTCCAATGTCGTTGTAACTTTGAGCAGTCACTAAGCGAACGGATGTAAGTCAAGGACTCCCTGTATCTTTCTACTAAATAACTGGTTTTTCTTGACTTCCATCATACTCCTAATAGTCTTCTCCAAATCCTCCTTCATATGTCTTTCTTTTCAGAGGTGATATTTAGCCGGTTCGGACCGGTTCTCCTGAACCGGTAGCGGAAATAATGGGTGGGCCTGCCCCCCCCCCGTCCCGGCTCTATTCCATCCTATTTAGGCACATTTTTGAGGCTGGGCGCATGCACGGAAGACGTGCGAGAGAGCAAAGCACATGCGCAGAAGGCAGTCACAGGTGTTGTGACCCCGACTCCGAGCCTATCCTAACAGAGGAAGAGGACTCAGAAGGTGATGGGGAGGAACTGACAAGGCCTCCCTCTCCAGGACCCTCCTCTCTGGCAATGCCTCAGAGGTTCCATCCGAAGGCCAGGAGGAACAGCCTGGGAGGTGCCAGGAGGAAGGCATATCGGAGCACCCATTGATGGAGAGTGATAATGATGAATCCTGGCTTGATCCCAGGCAGCGTCGGAGGGAGAAGCGTGCGCAGCAACGGAAGAGGCGTGGGAGGGCCAGAGATTGAGCTGAGTCACAGAGCCGCGCCCCACCAGGAATAAAAGTGGGTGGGATTGCTCTTCAGGCTTTGCGACGGACAAAGTTAAACCCTGAAAGTCACATCGTGATCTCTGAAATTCGGCTTGGATATATTTTGGATGGAACATTGACTGAACTCTTGTCTGGTGGATAATTTGTTGCTCCTGGAACGGACTGAAGATAAGTCCTCTTCTGCTTTATGGGAGTGAAACCTGTCTTGGCAGGCATTCGGCAGTTTGCTGGCAAAACCTTGGTCTGCCAAGAATTGGAATCTGTTTACCTAATAAAATATTGGCAGGCGTGCTTGGTATTACGTTTGCCTGTGTGAGGAAGGGGGACAGAACAACGGGTCTGAACCGGGCGCTTGTGGGGCGAACCGGTAGTAACATAATGTGAAACCCACTGCTGTTTCTTTTCTTTCCCTCCCTTTTTTTTTGCAAGATCTAGCTTTCACAGCCAAAGTTTAATGAAATGCTTTCATTAAACATTAGAATAATGAAAGAAGTACCGTATTTTTCGGAGTATAAGATGCACCAGACTGTAAGACGTACCTACCTTTTTTGGTGAGGAAAAGAAGAAAAAGAAATCTCCCTCTGCCTCTGAGCAATTTTGCCTCGTTGCAGCAAACAGCAAACAGCCTGCTTTACTTTCAGTTTCGTTTTCAGCACAGCTTGATTAGCACAAGAAAAAAAAAATCTGCTCCCAGCAATTTACCCCCTTGCAGCAAGCAGCGGAGGCCCGTGCAAAACAGCTGAGAGCAAAACAGCTGAGAGTCGGGAGGCCGATCCAATCAACTTGTGCTAATTAGGCTGTGCTGAAGCTGAAAGGAGCTGTTTCTTCTTGCTGCTTGCTGCAAGAAGGTAAACTACTGGGAGGCGGAGGCAAAAGGGTGGGGGCCAGTGAGTGGGAGGGGCTACATTCGGTGTATAAGACGAGCCTAAATTTTCACCCCCTTTTAGGGGGGGCAAAAGGTACGTCTTATACTCCAAAAAATATGGTATATATTTTTTTCCTGCGGGAAAGTATTGTTAGGAAAACTGGGAAAAACGATTCAAAGAAAACTGATCTCTTTGATGGACATGGAAATTGCCTTATCCCTTAGGATCTTGTCGGCCATTTTCTTTCTTTGCCCGAGTAATTTTGATTTATCTTACGTTCGTATATATATATAAAAAAACCCACCGTCCATCTTCATTCCCGAACTCACGAAAACAAGACTGCCTGCGATCTTCACCGTCAGGCTGTGAATTCACTTAACGCCAGGCTGACATGACGATGAAAGATAATATTAGCTATTATTTTTCCTCAAAAATGGGGGTGTCAACTCCAGGGAAATTTCAGAAAAGTGCTGGTAGGTGAACGGTGATTGTTCATCCTATTTATTTGGTGACAAGGTGACAAGGCCTGTGAGAATTTTCTCTCTTTTATTTCGCAATTACTGCTCCGTATCTCCCTGTAGTAGAAATGCGGGATGTTTTTAAGAAGAGATTGGACAGCCATTTGTCTGAAGTGGTGTAGGGGGTTGGATTAGAAGACCTCCAAGGTCCCTTCCAATTCTGTTATTCTGCTATTCTTTTTCCTTCCTTCCTTCCTTCCTTTCCTCCCTCCCTCTTTCCTTCCTTCCTTTCCTCCCTCCCTCCTTCTTTCCTTCCTTCCTTCCTTCCTTTCCTCCCTCCCTCTTTCTTTCCTTCCTTTTCACCCTCTCTCCTTCCTTCCTTTCCTCCCTCCCTCCCTCCTTCCTTCTTCCTTCCTTCCTTTCCTCCCTCCCTCTTTCCTTCCTTCCTTTCCACCCCCTCTCCTTCCTTCCTTTCCTCCCTCCCTCCTTCTTTCCTTCCTTCCCTCTTTCCTTCCTTCCTTTCCACCCCCTCTCCTTCCTTCCTTCCCTCCCTCCTTCCTTCCTTTCCTTCTTCCCTCTTTCCTTCTTCCTTTCCACCCCCTCTCCTTCCTTCCTTCCTTCCCTCCCTCTTTCCTTCCTTCCTTCCCACCCCCTCTCCTTCCTTCCTCGTTTATTTATTTATTTATTTATTTTTGAATTTGTATACCGCCCTTCTCCCTGAGGACTCAGGGCGGTGAACAGCCAGATAAAAACATCAAATACAAATATTAAAACACATTTAAAAATATATATATATAGATTTGGCCCCATTTATTAAAACGATAAGCAAAACAAAACAATTAAAAAAAAAAAAAAAAAAAACCCTTAAAAAGAAATTAAGCCAGCCCGGCTTGTTGAAAAAAGAGAGTTTTAAGGGCACGGCGGAAGGCACTGAGGTCATGGATTCTCCTTATCTCAGGGGGCAACTGATTCCAGAGGGTAGGTGCCCCCACAGAGAAGGCCCTCCCCCTGGGGGTCACCAGCCTGCATTGTTTGGCTGATGGCACCCCGAGGAGGCCCTCTCTGTGGGAGCGCACGGGTCGGTGGGAGGTCGTCGGTGGCAGTAGACGGTCTCGAAGATAGCTAGGCCCTATGCCATGGAGCGCTTTAAAGGTGATAACCAACACCTTGAAGCGCACCCGGAAGACCACCGGGAGCCAGTGCAGTTCACGCAGGAGCGGTGTTACATGGGAGCGCCATGCTGCTCCCGTCACTACCCGCGCTGCTGCGTTCTGGACCAGTTGGAGCCTCCGGGTGCTCCTCAAGGGGAGCCCCATGTAGAGAGCATTGCAGTAATCAAGGCGAGAGGTCACGAGGGCATGAGTGACTGTGCACAAGGAATCCCGATCAAGAAAGGGCCGCAACTGGCGAATCAGGCGAACCTGATAAAAGGTCCCCCTGGTTACAGCCGTCAGATGTTCCTCCAAGGACAGCTGCGTATCCAGGAGGACTCCCAGATTGCGAGCCCTCTCTGTGGGGGCCAAAGACTCGCCCCCAATGGTCAGTGATGGAGTCAACTGACCATATCGGGATGCCGGGAACCACAGCCACTCAGTCTTGGAAGGGTTGAGCCTGAGCCTGTTCCTCCCCATCCAGATCCGTACAGCCTCCAGGCACTGGGACATCACTTCAAGGGCATCGTTGGGGTGGCCTGGGGTGGAGATGTACAGCTGAGTATCATCAGCGTACTGATGGTATCTCACCCCAAAGCCACGGATGATCTCGCCCAGCGGCTTCACATAAATGTTGAACAGGAGGGGCGAGAGGACCGACCCCTGAGGCACTCCACATATAAGAGGCCTCGAGGTCGACCTCTGCCCCCCTGCCAACACGAACTGCGACCGGTCGGAGAGAAAGGAGGAGAACCACCGTAACACGGTGCCCCCCATCCCCAACTCTTCCAACCGGTGCAGCATGATACCATGGTCGATGGTATCAAAAGCCGCTGAGAGGTCTAACAGGACCAGAACAGAGGAGCAACCCCTGTCCCGAGCCCTCCAGAGATCATCAACCAACGCGACCAATGCCGTTTCCGTGCTGTGCCCAGGCCTGAAACCAGACTGGAACGGATCCAGATAGGATGTTTCCTCCAGGAATTGCGGGAACTGTCGCGCGACCACACTCTCAACAACCTTCGCCAGGAAGCGAAGGTTGGAGACAGGACGGTAGTTGGCCAATATTGCTGGATCCAGGGACGGCTTCTTGAGGAGAGGCCTCACCACCGCCTCCTTCAAGGCCGCGGGGAAGTAACCCTCACTCAACGAAGCGTTGATAACACCCTGGAGCCAGCCTCGTGTAACCTCCCGGGAGGCCAGTACCAACCAGGAGGGACACGGGTCCAGTAAACATGTGGCTGCACTAAGTCTCCCCAAAATCCTGTCCACATCATCGGGAGTCACAGCATCAAACTCCTCCCAGATAACATTCTCAAGACTATTCCTCGTCACCCTGCCCTGATCTACCCAGTCAGAGTCCAAGTCCCCCCGGATCTGAGCGATTTTGTCATGCAGGTATTGTCCGAAATCCTCTGCCCTGCCTTCCAAGGGATCCTCCCGCGCTCCCAGGTGGAGCAGGGAGCGGGTTACCCTGAACAGGGCGGCCGGACGATTCCCTGATGACGCAATAGAGGCGGAAAAGTAATTGAACTTTGCCGTCTTTATCGCCACTAGGTAGGTCTTAATATGCGACCTTACCAGTGTTCGGTAAGGTGTTTCCTCCTTCCTTTTTCCTTCCTTCCTTCCTTCCCTTCCTCCCTCCCTCTTTCCGTCCTTCCTTTCCTCCCTCCCTCTTTCCTTCTTCCTTTCCACCCCCTCTCATTCCTTCCTTCCCTCCTTCCTTCCTTCCTTCCTTCTTCCTTCCTTCCTTCCTTCCCTCCCTTTCCTTCCTTCCTTTCCACCCCCTCTCCTTCCTTCCTTTCCTCCCTCCCTCCTTCTTTCCTTCCTTCCTTCCTTCCTTCCTTCCTTTCCTCCCTCCCTCTTTCTTTCCTTCCTTTTCACCCCCTCTCCTTCCTTCCTTTCCTCCCTCCCTCCCTCCTTCCTTCTTCCTTCCTTTCTTTCCTCCCTCCCTCTTTCCTTCTTCCTTTCCACCCCCTCTCCTTCCTTCCTTCCTTCCCTCCCTCTTTCCTTCCTTCCTTTCCACCCCCTCTCCTTCCTTCCTTCCTTCCTTCCCTCCCTCCTTCCTTCCTTTCCTCCTTCCCTCTTTCCTTCTTCCTTTCCACCCCCTCTCCTTCCTTCCTTCCCTCCCTTTCCTTCCTTCCTTTCCACCCCCTCTCCTTCCTTCCTCGTTTCCTCCTTCCTTTTTCCTTCCTTCCTTCCTTTCCTTCCTCCCTCCCTCTTTCCGTCCTTCCTTTCCTCCCTCCCTCTTTCCTTCTTCCTTTCCACCCCCTCTCATTCCTTCCTTCCCTCCTTCCTTCCTTCCTTTCTTCCCTCCCTCCCTCCTTCCTTCCTTCCTCCCTCCTTCCTTTCCTCCCTCCCTTTTTCCTTCCTTCCTTTCCACCCCCCTCTCCTTCCTTCCTTCCTTCCCCATCACAGGAGGTTTTAAAGAAGGGATTGGACAACCATTTGTCTGAAGTGGTGTAGGGTTTCCTGCCTGAGGTGGGGGTTGGACTAGAAGACCTCCAAGGTCCCTTCCAACTCTCATTAGTCTGTAAATGCCTGTCCAGTCTCTTCTTAAAAGCCACCAGTGTTGTTGCATCCATAACTAATGCATGAGAAGGAGGACAGGTAGTCCTCGACCTACGACCGCAAGTGAGCCCAAAATGTAGTTGTTAAGTGCGACACTCGTTAAGTGAATTTTGCCCCATTTTATGACTTTTCTTGGCCCAGTGATTAAGTGAATCCCCGCCGTGGTTCAGTTACTAACATGGTCCTTAAGTGAATCTGGCTTCCCCATTGTCAGAAGGTCACAAAAGGGATCATGTGACCCCGGGACACGGCAACCGTCATAAGTATGAATCAACTGCCAAGCAGTTGCATTTTGAACATGTGACCAGGGGACGGCTACAACGGTCGTAAGTCAAGGACCACCTGTAAGTAAATCCAATAGGAAGAACTCAGGAGGGGATTATGGGTGGTGGAATTGTTATCTCTAAGGTTTCCTTGCCGTTGGGAAAAAAAAAATCTGGAACTTTTTTTGGGAAAAAAGTTCACAAAGTTGGCGAAAAGTTTGCAGAAAAGTTTTTTTTTTTTTTAACCCCACTGGAGAGAGAGGAACCTCAAATCCTCATCATGAATCCCCTTTTTCGGATGGGTCAGATTCCTTCTAATGGTTCCTAAGCAACCGGTCGTAAGTTGAGGATTCCTTATAAAGTAATTCCATCAATTAAAACGGCTGAGCTGGAATCCTATTTTTCTTTTCTTTTCTTTTCTTTTCTTTTCTTTTTTCTTTTCTTCTTTTTTTTTTGCTGTTTACAAGGAATCCTCTGTGGGGTGTCCTGTTCAATTTCACCAGGATCCTCATGATCTCCATTCGCTGCTCTTTTTGAGTAGATCCTATCACCGGAATGGATTCCTACCTGAATCTTGGATAGGTGTAAAATAATTCCGTTTTAAGAGGAGTGAGCCAGATTTGAATCTATGTGTTGACTGCCCTCTAGTGGACACTGCAATAATTGCTGACAAAGGATTCATTTTGATGCCCATAAGGCAGGAAAGCATCACAGGTGAGATGGTTCTTTCTTTCTTTCTTTCTTTCTTTCTTTCTTTCTTTCTTTCTTTCTTTCTTTCTTTCTTTCTTTCTTTCTTTCTTTCTTTCTTTCTTCCTTCCTTCCTTCCTTCCTTCCTTCCTTCCTTCCTTCCTTCCTTCCTTTCGTTATTTATTTATGATTTATTTATTTATTTGTTATTTGTTTATTCACTCATTTACTCACTCATTTATTTGTACCCCTCCATTCTTTATTTGTATCCCGCCTTTATTATTTTTACCAATAACTCAAGGCCTTGGTAGTACAAGGGTTTAAGGCACCCTGTTATTAATGCTGTTTAAGACCAGCTGCCTGCAATTACTGCAGGGTTCGAATCTCGCCAAGGCTCAAGGTTGACTCAGCCTTCCATCCTTTCTAAGGTAGGTGAAATGAGGACCCAGTTTGTGGGGGCAATAAGCTGACTTTGTATAAATATACAAAAGGATGAAGGCTATTGCTGAGCACATTGTAAGCCGCCCTGAGTCTTCGGAGAAGGGCGGCATATAAATCAAATAAAAAAAAATAAAAAAAATAAAAAAAAATAAAAAAAAAAAAGGCGATGAACACACACAGTCCTCCTATTTTGATGCCCATAAGGCAGGAAAGCATCACAGGTGAGATGGTTTCTTTCTTTCTTTCTTTCTTTCTTTCTTTCTTTCTTTCTTTCTTTCTTTCTTTCTTTCTTTCTTCCTTCCTTCCTTCCTTCCTTCTTTTCTTCCTTCCTTCCTTCCTTCCTTCCTTCCTTCCTTCCTTCCTTCCTTCCTTCCTTCCTTCCTTCTTTTCTTTCTTTCGTTATTTATTTATTTATGATTGATTTATTTGTTATTTGTTTGTTTATTCACTCATTCACTCACTCATTTACTCACTCATTTATTTGTACCCCTCCATTCTTTAGTTGTATCCCGCCTTTATTATTTTTACCAATAACTCAAGGCGATGAACACACACACTCCTCCTATTTTGCCCACAACAACAACAACCCTGTGAAGTAGTTTGGGCTAAGGGAGAGCGAATGGCCCAAAATTACCCACGCTGACTTTCGTATATAAGGTGGGACTAGAACTCCCTGTCTCCTGGGGATTGGCTCAAAGTCACCCTGCCAGCTTTCCTGCCTAAGATGGAACTAGAACTCACCGTCTCCTGGTGACTGACTCAAAGTCACCCAGTTGGTTTTCATACATAAGGCAGGACTAGAACTCACCGTCTCCTGGTGTTTGGCCCAAAGTCACCCAGTTGGTTTTCATACATAAGGCAGGACTAGAACTCACCGTCTCCTGGTGTTTGGCCCACAGTCACCCAGCTGGCTTTCATGCCTAGTAAGGCAGGACTAGAACTCACCATCTCCCACTTTCTAACTTAATGCTTTAAGCACGAAATCATGTGTACTAAGGAAGGTCGTAAAATGGAGCGAAACTCACTTCACATCTGTCTCGCTTAGCGACAGAAATTTTGGGCGCCGTTGTGGTCGTAAGTCGAGGACAGCCTGTAATTCTGTGAGATGTAGAATGGCCGTGTGGAAACTTTACCTTGGTGTCTTTCCTCAAAATTGCCTCCTTGCTCTCAGCGGGGACGTTTTGAGAAGGTTCCCCTCTTCCATCCCGAGGCTCAGCTCTCTTCGGTGTTGTGGGGACGTGAGGCGTTTCCCAAACTTCCAGCTCATCCCGATTTTTCTGGGAGCTGGTTGTTGTTTCAGACACCGCAGCATCCCGGGTTTCCTGATTCCTTGCAGAGGGAAGGCTTTCTGGAGGGACCACCTAACACAACATGAAAGTGGAGTTTAGGAGAGTGAGGTAATTTTTTTTAAAAAAATGACCACAGTATTTGGGAGAAAGATTTTGTATCAGGGACTGAAATCATGGGGTCCACATCCCTTCTTTTTTCTTTGTTCCTTCCATTATCCTTCCTTCCTTCCTTCCTTCCTTCCTTCCTTCCTTCCTTCCTTCCTTCCTTCCTTCCTTCCTTCCTTCCTTTGCTTCCTTCCTCCAACCCTCCTGTTTCCTCTTTTCCTGTCCTCTCCTCTTCTCTCTTCTCCCCCGAACTCTACCCCTCATCTCCTTCTCCCCCTTCTCCCGTCCCTTCCTCTCCTCTCTTCCTCCCTCTCCTCCTCCCTCTCCTCCTCCCTCCTTCCCTCCCTCTCTCTCCTCTCCATTCTCCTCTCTTCCTCCCTCCCTCTCTCTCTCCTCTCCCCTCCATTCTCCTCTCTTCCTCTCCTCTCTTCCTCCCTCTCCTCCTCCCCTCCCTCTCTCTCCTCTACATTCTTCTCTCTTCCTCCCTCCCTCTCCTCTTCTCCTCCTCCCCTCCCCTCTCCCCTCCATTCTCTCTTTCCCCTCCCTCCCTCCCTCTCTCTCCTCTACATTCTTCTCTCTTCCCTCCCTCTCTCCTCTCCCCTCCATTCTCTTCTCTTCCTCTCCTCTCTTCCTCCCTCTCTTCCTCCCTCTCTCCTTTCCTCCCTCTCTCTCCTCTCCATTCTCCTCTCTTCCCTCCCTCTCTCTCCTCTCCCTTCCATTCTCCTCTCTTCCTCCCTCTCTTCCTCCCTCTCCTCCTCCCTCCTTCCCTCCCTCTCTCTCCTCTCCATTCTCCTCTCTTCCTCCCTCCCTCTCTCCTCTCTCCATTCTCCTCTCTTCCTCTCCTCTCTTCCTCCCTCCCTCCTCTCCCCTCCCTTCTCCTCTCTTCCTCTCCTCTCTTCTCCCTTCCTCTCCTCCTCCCTCCCTCTCCTCTTCTCCTCCTCCTCCCCTCCCCTCTCCCCTCCATTCTCTCTTCCCCCTCCCTCCCTCCATCTCCTTCTCCCTCCCTCCCTTCTCTCCTCTCCTCTCCCCTCCCCTCCCTTCTCCTCTCTTCCTCTCCTCTCTTCTCCCTCCCTCTCCTCTTCCCTCCCTCCCCCTCCCCTCCCCTCCCCTCTCCTTGATAGTAAAACAACAAAATGTTTGGAACCCAAGTCACTTCCAACTTCAGATTCCCCCTTCCAGAGCAAGATGCGCCTGAGATCCTCACCGTGGAGTTTTGGGGCTTCGATCGTTGCTTCTTCTTCTTCTTCTTCCCGTCCTCCTTCTCCTTTTCCTTCTTGGCATCAGCAACTTGGTGAGTTATCTTTTGTACCCTACCCTGCATAAGAAGATCAGTCAGTTCCTTCAACAGGGCCAGCTGCAAATTAAAAAAAAAAAAACAAAATTAGAAAATGGGGTTGACCCTGTTCTACCACCAAAAGGAAGCCCAACCAGAACATCTGAACAAGAAAATAATGAGAATTTTCAGAATTTAAGCGTCTTCCAGATTTGCTGGGATTACAGTTCTCAGAATTCCTTCACAGTACTGCAGGGTTTCTCAACCTTGGTAGCTTGAAGATGGGTGGACTTCAACTCCCAGAATCCCCCAGCCAGCAGCGCTGGCTGGGGGATTCTGGGAGTTGAAGTCCACCCATCTTCAAGCTTCCAAGGTTGAGAAACACTGCAGTACTGTATGTTAGCTAGGAATGCTGGGAGCCGTAGTCTTCTGAATGATACCAGTCTACCAGACTAAGGAAACCTACAGTAGTCTTTCAACTATTCATTTAATCAATCAATCAATCAATCAATCAATCAATCAATCAATCAATCAGAATAGAACTGGAAGGGACCTTAGAGGTCTTCTAGTCCAACCCCCTGCTCAAGCAGGACACCCTATACTATTTTAGACAAATGGTTGCCCAGTCTCTTCTTAAAAACCTTCAGTGATGGAGCACCCAGAACTTCTAGTGGCAGGCTGTTCCACTGATTAATTGTCCTTACCGTTAGGAAGTTTCTCCTTAATTCCAGGTTGCTTGAGTTTCTCCTTGAGTTATGACCACAATGTAATCACATGTTTAACTTGTTCCTTAAAACATCTGTCTTCACACACACACATATACACCAATAATCCAAGATGTCCAATTTCTAAAGCATGAAATATAATTTTTATGTCTGGATTAAGTTTCGCCCAAATGTTATTTGAGGTCTCTTGAAGCTGGTGGATGACATGGATATTTCCACGAGCTTCGCCTAATAACAAGAAATAAAGCGGTTTCTCGTTTAATGTCATTTGTAGACAAGAAGGTCACATACCTTGATCCCATAAGCTTCCAAAAGTCGTTCCAGGTCCTATATAAAAATTTAAAAAAAGCAAAGAAATATGTATTCATTGACCATGTTCAGATAATATAGAAATAATGGCTTATATTACATGTTAGATCAGGGTTCTCCAACCTTGACGACTTTAAGACTTGTGGACTTCAACTCCCAGAATTCTTTGCTTTGCTGGCTGAGGAATTCTGGGAGTTGAAGTCCACAAGTTTTAAAGTCGCCAAGGCTGGAGACCCCTGTATTAGATTACAACATGTTTAGCTGAGATGCTTGCTTATATAAAATGTCCCCTGAGCACCAAAAATATCTCCTGGGCGGTGTGACCTTCCTTTAAAGTCCTTCAAATTAGCCATTTTAGAATATGTAGACTTCAACTCCCAGAATTCCCTAGCAAGCAACCTTTAAGACATGTGGACTACAATTTCCATAATTCCCCAGCCAGTAGGCTAGCTAGCTGAGGTCCACACAACTTACAATTGCTGAGTTGGCTGAGGATTCTTGGGTGCTGAAGTCCACTCATCTCAAAGCATGCCAGCTGGGGAATTCTGGGAGTTGAAGTCTACCCATCTCAAAGCATGCTGGCTGGGGAATTCTGGGAGTTGAAGTCCACCCATCTCAAAGCATGTTGGCTGGGGAATTCTGGGAGTTGAAGTCCACCCATCTTAAAGCATGCCAGCTGGGGAATTCTGGGAGTTGAAGTCTACCCATCTTAAAGCATGCCAGCTGGGGAATTCTGGGAGTTGAAGTCTACCCATCTTAAAGCATGTTGGCTGGGGAATTCTGGGAGTTGAAGTCCACCCATCTCAAAGCATGTTGGCTGGGGAATTCTGGGAGTTGAAGTCCACCCATCTTAAAGCATGCCAGCTGGGGAATTCTGGGAGTTGAAGTCTACCCATCTTAAAGCATGCCAGCTGGGGAATTCTGGGAGTTGAAGTCTACCCATCTCAAAGCATGCTGGCTGGGGAATTCTGGGAGTTGAAGTCCACCCATCTCAAAGCATGTTGGCTGGGGAATTCTGGGAGTTGAAGTCCACCCATCTTAAAGCATGCCAGCTGGGGAATTCTGGGAGTTGAAGTCTACCCATCTTAAAGCATGCCAGCTGGGGAATTCTGGGAGTTGAAGTCCACCCATCTCAAAGCATGTTGGCTGGGGAATTCTGGGAGTTGAAGTCCACTCATCTCAAAGCATGCCAGCTGGGGAATTCTGGGAGTTGAAGTCTACCCATCTTAAAGCATGCTGGCTGGGGAATTCTGGGAGTTGAAGTCCACCCATCTCAAAGCATGTTGGCTGGGGAATTCTGGGAGTTGAAGTCCACCCATCTTAAAGCATGCCAGCTGGGGAATTCTGGGAGTTGAAGTCCACCCATCTCAAAGCATGCCAGCTGGGGAATTCTGGGAATTGAAGTCTACCCATCTCAAAGCATGCCAGCTGGGGAATTCTGGGAGTTGAAGTCCACCCATCTCAAAGCATGCCAGCTGGGGAATTCTGGGAATTGAAGTCTACCCATCTCAAAGCATGCCAGCTGGGGAATTCTGGGAATTGAAGTCCACCCATCTTAAAGCATGCCAGCTGGGGAATTCTGGGAGTTGAAGTCCACCCATCTTAAAGCATGCCAGCTGGGGAATTCTGGGAATTGAAGTCTACCCATCTCAAAGCATGCCAGCTGGGGAATTCTGGGAGTTGAAGTCCACCCATCTTAAAGCATGATGGCTGGGGAATTCTGGGAATTGTTAAATTAGTTAAATTCTGGTCCCAGTTGTAGCTGTAAATTGAGGACTATATGTATTTACCTTGATATCCATTGCTTTGCCAACTGGTCCAGGGTCCCCCTGGGAAAGAAAACAAAAATGTGCAGATGTTTGAAGCTACCTGTTCCGGGGTGATTCGATAATTTAATCTTTCACCTGTACTAAAAAGCAAGTAGAGATTAGGGTTGCCTAAAGCCAGCAGCTAAATAAATCCATGGAGGAGAATAGTAAAACGACTGTGATATTCCTTTCAGATCCTTGTTAGTTACCGGTAGTTAGCTTGTTAGTCACTTTTATTATCCAAGTCGATGGAGATTCTCAGTCCTCCAGGACATGGTTATCCCAAATGTGCTTTTTCCAAGAGGCAACAGAACTTTCTGGTTTTTCTTTGAAGACCTTTCGCTTCTCATCCAAGAAGCTTCTTCAGCTCTGACAGGATAGTGGGAATGGAAGGAATTATATTCCTTGCAGACAGCTGAAGAGTAGAAATCCTTTCACAACTGTAGGTCGCTACGGGGAACACAATAGAGTGGACTAACTATCATTGGGCTGCCAGGATGATGTCCTTGTTTTTCCAGATTCAGTTGATGTTTACCATTGCTCTGCAACCTAATGCAATCCGACATTTTATTTCAGGGCTGCCTTCCTTAACTTTATTGGATCCAATTAGAATTTACATTTTAAAAAATTAGATATTTTCTAAGATATATAATATATAAAAGGTAAAGGTTCCCTTCGCACATATGTGCTAGTCGTTCCCGACTCTAGGGGGCGGTGCTCATCTCCGTTTCAAAGCCGAAGAGCCAGCGCTGTCTGAAGACGTCTCCGTGGTCATGGGCCGCCATGACTCAACGCTAAAGGTGCACGGAACGCTGTTCCCTTCCCACCAAAGGTGGTCCCTATTTTTCTACTTGCATTTTTTACCTGCTTTCGAACTGCTAGGTTGGCAGAAGCTGGGACGAGTCACGGGAGCTCACCCCGTTATGCGGCGCTAGGGATTCGAACCGCTGAACTGCTGACCTTTCGATCAACAAGCTTGGCGTCTTAGCCACTGAGCCACCGCGTCCTCATGGGCAATATTCAAACTCATGAGATGAGATACCCAGAGACTCATGCAACCTTCTCCAAGGTCGTAACGGATTTCTTCTCCTAAGAAGTCCTGAATCCGGTTTCTCCAGCTGGACGTTTGAGGAGGCCTTGAAGGAAGATCTCGGAGGAATGAATTCCATGCCTGATGGGCTTCATTTCACAGAAATCCGGTGTCTGCTTTGACAGATTCCGGTGGAATGAAGGACACCCAAATCACGGATCTGAAACATTCATCCTTGAATCTTCTTACTCTACAAGAGAAATCGCCTGCTTTCTAGAAGCTTCTTCAAGGGTTTCCTCCCCACTACAGGAAGCCCTCGGTTTACAACCGTTTCCTTAGCAACTATTTGAAGTTACAATGGCACAGAAAGCAGTGACTTATCGCTTGGTCCTCTTACTTACAACCAGGAGTGAAATTCAGCCGGTTCAGACCGGTTCGGGCGAAATGGATGCTAATTTTACATCTGGTTTGCCATCCAAAATGGGCCGCGTGGAGACTCCTGAGAGGAGTGGGGCGGGGTGAGGCGGGCAGGGCCAGCCAGTCCCGCCCCTCTCCTCTCAGGAGTCTCCACGCGGCCCATTTTGGATGCGAGATAAGCGCAGGGCCTGCGCGGAAGTTCTGTGGGGGCGAAAAACGGGCCTCCTGGAAGTTCCAGAAATCTGGAAACGGGCTTGTTTCTGGCCTCTAGAGGGCCTCCGGAGCCATGGGGAGGCCGTTTTTTTCCCTCCTGGAGGCTCAAGAAAAGCCTCTAGAGCCTAGGGAGGGCAAAAACGCCCCCTCCATGGTGCAGGAGGCTGAGTAGGCCATGCCCCCATGGCCACGCCCACCCAGCAACTAGGCAGAGAACCAGTTGCTAAAACTTTTCGATCCCACCCCTGTTTACAACGATCATAGCACCGCGATGGTCTCGTGATTAAAATTTGGATTCTTGGCAACTGGCATATATTTACAATGGTTGCACCATCCCAGGGCATGTGATCGTCATCGGTGGCCTTCTCAGCTGAGTTCCAACAAGGAAACCCAGTGGAGGAAAACAGATTCGCTGAACGACCGCAAGATTCGCTGAACGTGATTCGCTTTCTTCTTGAAAGCCTCCAGTGATGGAGCAGCCACAACTTCTGGTGGCAAGTCGTTCCATGGATTGATTATTCTGTCAGGAAGTTTCTCCTTCTCGGGGCTAGTCCAGCAACCTGGACTATGTAAGCCTATTTTAAGGCAGAATAAAATAGTTGGAAGGGACCTTGGAGATCTTCTAGTCCAACCCCCTGCTCAGGCAGGAGACCTTATATATTTCAGACAAATGGTTGTCCAATCTCTTCTTGAAAACCTCCCATGATGGAGCACCCACAACTTCTGGAGGAAAGCAATTCCACTGATGGATTGTTGTTAAATGTCATTTCTCCTTCGTTCTAGGTTGCTTCTCTCCTTGGTTCGTTTCCACCCATCGCTTCTTCTCCTGCCTTCAGGTGCTTTGGAGAACAACCTGATTCCCTCTTCTTTGTGGCAACTCCTCAAATATTGGAAGACTGCTATCCTGTCACCCCTAGTCCTTCTCTTCTCTAGATTAAACATTCCCAGTTCCCACAACCATTCTTCACAGCCTCCAGAGACCCCTGATTATCTTTGTTGCACTCTTTTTCTAGGATCTCAGCATCTTTCCTGGGTTTGTGGTGAGCAGAAATGGACACAGTCTTCCAAGTGTGTGGTCTCACCAGCGGAGTATAAAGCAATACCATCACTTCTCATGACGTGAGAACATGCAGTGATCAAAGAAAGAAGTCATATTATGGCTTAAGATGTGGTTGTCTAGGTCCCACAAATTCTATGGTAGATTCTGAGTTCCTACCACACAGCTAGTCAATTCCCATTAGAACATGGTTTAGCATCCTTTACTGTCCATACCAGGGATGAAATCCAGCAGGTTCTAACAGGTTCTGGAGAACCGGTAGCGCAAATTTTGAGTAGTTCGGAGAACCGGCAAATACTACCTCTGGCTGGCCCCAGAGTGGGGAGGGAATGGAGATTTTGCAATATCCTTCCTCCAGGAGGGGAGGGAATGAAGATTTTGCAGTATCCTTCTCCTGGAGTGGGGAGGGAATGAAGATTTTGCAGTATCCTTCTCCTGGAGTGGGGAGGGAATGAAGATTTTGCAGTATCCTTCTCCTGGAGTGGGGAGGGAATGGTCCATACCTCCCAGCTATTAAGAAATAGTCTGTGACTTGCCAACGGAGGAAAATATATATACATACTGTATACCTTCTCGCCTTTGATGAAGACGGTGTTTTCCACAGGAAGACTCTAAAATAATCAAAGGAGATAGAGAAAGGATTTTTTTTTTCAGACGAGGGATGAGGGATCTTCCAAGAATAATTTTTGCAAAAATTCTTCAAACTTGTTCTGATTTTCATTTAGAGATCAGGAAGGGAACTGTATGTTAGCACAAAATTTAACAAAAAACAAAAAGTTAACACTGGAAGTTTTTAAGAAGAGTTTGGTTAACCATTTGTCTGAAGTGGTGTAGGGTTTCCTACCTAAGCAGGGGGTTGGACTAGAAGACCTCCAAGGTCCCTTCCAACTCTGTTTATTCTATTCTATTCTATTCTATTCTATTCTATTCTATTCTATTCTATTCTATTCTATTCTATTCTATTCTATTCTATTCTATTCTACTCTACTCTACTCTACTCTTCTTTATTCTCTATTCTATTCTATTCCTTATTCACTCTACTCTACTCTACCCTACCCTACCCCATCCCATATTCTATTCTATTCTATTCTATTCTATTCTATTCTATTCTATTCTATTCTATTCTATTCTATTCTATTCTATTCTATTCTATTCTATTCTATTCTATTCTATTCCATTCCATTCCATTCCATTCCATTCTATTCTATTCTATACAATTTCAAGATTTAGTCTTGTTTTTTTTGAACCTACTCAAAGCAGGGGTGAAATCCAGCAGGTTCTGACAGGTTCTGGAGAACTGGTAGCAGAAATTTTGAATAGTTTGGAGAACCGGCAAATGCCACCTCTGGCTGGACCCAGAGTGGGGTGGGAATGGAGATTTTGCAATATCTTTCCCCCAGGAGTGGGGTGGGAATGGAGATTTTGGAATATCCTTCCCCTGGAGTGGGGTGGGAATGGGGATTTTGCAACATCCTTCCCCTGCCATGCCACCAAGCCACGCCCACAGAACCGGTATTAAAAAAATTTGGATTTCACCACTCACTCAAAGATATTCGTACTCTCATTGAGTAGGGTCAAAAAAAGAAGGATAAATATTGACACGAATAGCAGATGTTGAGTGGATTACTACCAATAGTAGACTCCCTTTTCATCCACTGGGATCATCAATTGCAACCCTTATTCTACCTATTTTTACACAGGTAATCCTCGATTTATGACCACAGCGGAGCCCAAAATTTATGTTGCTAAGTGAGACATTTGTTAAGTGAGTTTTGCCCCATTTTACGACCTTTCTTGCCGCAGTCGTGAAGTGAACCACCGCGGTCGTTAAATTAATCAGAGGGTTGTTAAGTGAATCTGGCTTCCCCATTGACGGTTGCAAGAGGGGATCATGTAACCCTGGGGCATTGCAACCGTCATAAGTACGAGTCAGTGGCCAAGTGTCTGAATTTGACCACGGGACGGTGGGAATGCTGCAATGGTTGTGTGTGAAAAGCAGTCATTAAGTCACATTTTTCAGTGCTGGTGAAACTTCACATGGTCACTAAATAAACCGTTGTAAAACAAGGACTATCCATATTTTTAGGACCTATTTCATTCGCTCAGGGTTGAATGTTGTATCGCTATAATTTATACGTGTTTCTGACACGAATAAAGAAAGCACCCACCCCTTTCCTAGAAGAAAGAACGAAATATTTTGAGAAATATTAAAAAGGCAGAATGTTATATTTCCCTTGGGTGAGAAATTCAATAAATAAATAAAATAAAAATGGAGAAACATGCTCTTGGAAAGCAGCCCCCCCACCTTTCTTAATAGCCCTCAGCAGATATCAGCACTTTAGCGATAAAGAGATAGATAGCTCTATTCATAAGCAAATACCCTCACCCAAGATCCAAGTAGGAGTAGGGCCAAGAGATGATTGGCCCCTCCTATAAGGCTTAAAAGACCAGCAACGGCTCTTGGCTTCTTTGTTGGAAAACAACCGTTGAGAGATTTGCTTCTTGTTTGGCTGTAATTATTTCTTCTGTTCCTGAACTGTGGCCAAAAAAAAAAGCCTTTGGCAATTTGCCTAATTATCCCAAGGTCAGAGATAAACTAAAGACTGGTGTTTTGAGGACTTTGCCTAATTTTTTTTAAGTGTTTTTAATTGTTTTGTTTATCGTTTTTAATTAATGGGGCCAAATTTATATATATTTTTAACTGTATTTTAATATTTGTATTTGATGTTTTTACTTGGCTGTTCACCACCCTGAGTCCTCAGGGAGAAGGGCGGTATACAAATTCAAAATAAAATAAAATAAAATAAAATAAAATAAATTTCATTTAGAATATGCTGAGAATGAGTTAATTCTCAGCCGTTTTAATAAAATCTGTTTGTTTTTTTGGAACTGTTTTGCATTTAATATCAACTACGTGGGCCAGTCTCACAGAAAGAGAAGGGAACATGCAAACCTACAGTTTCGCCCTTATCGCCTTTCTCTCCAGTGGCACCCTGGAGGAAAAAAAGAGAGAAGAAAAAAGGCATTTATTATGTATTTATTTGAGACCTGGCTCAAAAGCAGGAACTGTGAGAGGGACCTTGGAGTCCTGGTGGATGGAAGCAGGAACTGTGAGAGGGACCTTGGAGTTCTGGTGGATGGAAGCAGGAACTGTGAGAGGGACCTTGGTTTCCTCCTGTTGGGCCTGGAGGAGTCAACCATCGGCCCTTTGAGGTAGGCCAAATAAAGAAATAGGCCTGACAAGGATTCTGGGAAGGTTCTTACGGGTAGTAAAGTAGGCTAATCCAATTTTGAAAGGTTGAGTTCCTCCCATCTAGTATGAAAGAAAATCATACTGGGGTTATCTTGAGTTTCTTTCTCATTCTACCTTCCATTTTGGGACTGTGTAGCCTTTAAGCAAACATGATTGAGCTCCAGGAATTTTTGTAGTAAGGAAGGAAGGGTGGCCCAATTTTGAAAGTCTAGGTTCCTCTCTTGTGCAGGACAGAGTCAAAATGGGTCCATTTTCATTAAGCGTCCGTCCATCTCAGGATGGTCTGTTCTGTGTTATTGGTCCTTATCGGCTGGTCCATAGTTTTCCTACCAAGAATTTTATGGATCCTGGGCTATATTGATTTGCAATTTTGGATAATGATGATGATGATGATGATGATGATGATGATGATGATGATGATGATGATAATAATAATAATAATAATAATAATAATAATAATAATAATAATAATAATAATAATAATTTAAAAAAAACCCTCCCAACAACTTACCTGGATTCCAGGTTCCCCTTTCTTTCCTTCTTCTCCCTAGAATTTAAAGTGTTCAGTGTTTCAGTTTCAAAAATTCACCATTCCAAAATTTCACTTCTGCCTTGTAAAAGGGAACTGTCAATCTTCCTTCCTTCTCTCCTCCCTTACTCAATCTTTCCTTTTCCTTCCTTCCTTTCATTCATCCATCCATCCTTCCCTCCTCCCTCCCTCTCCCTCCCTCTTTCCCTCTCCCTCCTTCCTTTCATCCATCCATCTCTCCTCTCTTTCTCTTCCTCTAACCTTTTCTTCCTTCATCTTTCCTTTTCCTTCCTTCCTTCTCTCCTCCCTCCCTCTTTCCCTCCTTCCTTCCTTTCATCCATCCATCCTTCTCTCCTCTCTCTCTCCCTCTCTCCTTTTCCTTCCTTCCTCTTTCCTTTTCCTTCCTTCCTTCCTTCCATTCATTCATCCATCCATCCTTCCCTCCTCCCTCCCTCTCCCTCCCTCTTTCCCTCTCCTTCCTTCCTTTCATCGATCCTTCTCTCCTCTCTCTTTCTCTCCCTCTATCCTTTTCTTTCCTTCATCTTTCCTTTTCCTTCCTTCCTTCCTTCTCTCCTCCCTCCCTCTTTCCCCCTCTCCTTCCTTCCTTTCATCCATCCATCCTTCTCTCCTCTCTCTTTCTCTCCCTCTATCCTTTTCCTTACTTCCTCTTTCCTTTTCCTTCTTCCTTCCATCCACCCATCCATCCATCCATCCTTCCCTCCTCCCTCCCTCTCTCTCTCTCCCTCTTTCCATCTCCTTTCTTCCATCCATCCATCTTCCCTCTCTCTTTCTCTTTCTTTTTCTCTCCCTCTATTCTTTTCCTTCCTTCCTCTTTCCTTTTCCTTCCTTCCTTCCGTCCATCTGTCCATCCATCCATCCATTCCCTCCCCCCACCCTTTCCTTTTCCCTCCTTCCTTCCATCCATCCATCCTTCCTTCCCTTCTCCCTCTCTCTCTCCCTCTCTCGTTCCCTCTCCTTCCTTCCTTCCATCCATCCATCCATCCACTCTTCCCTCCTTCCTTCCTCCCTCTTTCTCTCCTTATTTCCTTTTCCTTCCTTCCTTCTTTCCTTCCTCCCTCCCTCTTTCCTTTTCCTCTCTCTTTCCAGGGCTTCAGATCTGAAAATCTGGCTGCCATCAAGAAATGATCCATGATATTTCTGGTGCTGTAAATTGGTTCCCATCTTCCAAACACAGAGCCACAATTTGATCTAAATAATCCTGGTGTACTGGGTAGAATGGTTTTTTTTTTGGCTTCCTGCAGGCCTCTCTCTGATCATTTGGTGAAACTGAAACCAGTGATTAAATCAATTAAAATAAGTGAGACGGCTTTTACACAATGCCTTGCAAGCTCGATCATTGGTGAGGGCGAAGATAATAGGAAAATATATTGAATATCTGAATTTTGGAGGCAATCTGCATGAGATTTTCTAAAATGCTAATGATGCCCCAAGACACGATTACACAAGAAATTTTCATGGTGCACAAATCATCCACAGACTCACCTTTTGCCCTGGCTTGCCAGATAAACCAACATTCCCCTGCAAAAATTGGAAACAAAATTAGCTGGACAGTTAAATACCGTAGCAGATGTGCTCAGTATAATCCCTGCTAAGTATTCTGCAGAGAAGAATGCGAGACCAACAACAGAGGTTGCAGAAGATACTTGCAGAGCAGTGCTTCTCTACCTCAACAAGTTTAAGATGGGTGGACTTCAACTCCCAGAATTCTCCAGTCAGCCTGCTTTAAGATGGGTGAATTATAACTCCCAGAATTCCCTACCAGCCTACTTTAAGATGGGAGTTCAACTCCCAGAATTCCCCAGTCAAGCATGTTTTAAGATGGGTGGACTTCAACTCCCAGAATTCCCCAGTCAAGCATGTTTTAAGATGGGTGGACTTCAACTCCCAGAATTCCCCAGTCAAGCATGTTTTAAGATGGGTGGACTTCAACTCCCAGAATCCCCCATCCAACATGTTTTAAGATGGGTGGACTTCAACTCCCAGAATCCCCCATCCAACATGTTTTAAGATGGGTGGACTTCAACTCCCAGAATTCTCCAGTCAGCCTGCTTTAAGATGGGTGAATTATAACTCCCAGAATTCCCTACCAGCCTACTTTAAGATGGGAGTTCAACTCCCAGAATTCCCCAGTCAAGCATGTTTTAAGATGGGTGGACTTCAACTCCCAGAATTCCCCAGTCAAGCATGCTTTAAGATGGGTGGACTTCAACTCCCAGAATTCCCCAGTCAAGCATGTTTTAAGATGGGTGGACTTCAACTCCCAGAATCCCCCATCCAACATGTTTTAAGATGGGTGGACTTCAACTCCCAGAATCCCCCATCCAACATGCTTTAAGATGGGTGGACTTCAACTCTTTAAATCTGTTTTTAAATTATTGGGGTGTTTTAATTTGTCTGGGCCAAAATGATTTAATTTGATTTTATCTGGTTTTTAAATTTTTATATTTATGTATTTTATTGTTTGGCTGTTCACCGCCCTGAGTCCTTCGGGAGTAGGGCGGTATACAAATCAACGAAACGAAACGAAACGAAACGAAACGAAACGAAACGAAACGAAACGAAACGAAACGAAACGAAACGAAACGAAACGAAACGAAACGAAACGAAACGAAACTAAACTAAACTAAACTAAACTAAACTAAACTAAACTAAACTAAACTAAACTAAACTAAACTAAAATCCCAGAATTCCCCAGTCAAGCATGGTTTAAGATGGGTGGACTTCAACTCCCAGAATCCCCCATCCAACATGCTTTAAGATGGGTGGACTTCAACTCCCAGAATCCCCCATCCAACATGCTTTAAGATGGGTGGACTTCAACTCCCAGAATTCCCTACCAGCATACTTTAAGATGGGTGGACTTCAACTCCCAGAATCCCCCTTATTCCTCCTTCTTATTTTCATACTGTTGTTTTCCCAAAAGTTGGACCTCATCCTGTTTTCCAACTCACTCTTTCTCCCGGTTCACCTTTCAATCCCAGTTGACCGGGAATCCCAAATCCGGGGCTTCCCTGTAGAGAGGAAATTAAAAAAAATGAAGGTTATTTCCGGAAGCTTGCTAACCCTTGAAGGTAGTCCAGACAGGAAACCCCTGGTCCAAGAGTGCTAATACTACCTATGTTGCAGGGTTACCTGTAAAAGAAGTTTGAACGCACCTCTCTTTTATTTTTACTTTGCACAGAACTGAGGATGTCCTTTGGGAGAAGTTTCCTCCCTCCCCGTTCCTTCTGAGCTACCTTTATCTACCTTTGTTATCTACTCTTACCTTTGTTTGGAACTAAGGAGACATTTCCTGACAGTGAGAGCAATTAACCTGTGGAACTCCTTGCCTCCAGAAGTTGTGGGTGCTCCAACATTGGTGGTTTTTAAGAAGAGGTTGGACGGTCATTTGACTGGGATGGTAGAGGGTCTCCTGCCTTAAGTTGAGGATGGAACTAGAAGACCTCCAAAGACCCTTCCAGCCCTATGATTGATTCTTTCTTTCTTTCTTTCTTTCTTTCTTTCTTTCTTTCTTTCTTTCTTTCTTTCTTTCTTTCTTTCTTTCTTTCTTTCTTTCTTTCTTTCTTTTTTTCTTTCTTTCTTTCTTTCTTTCTTTCTTTCTTTCTTTCTTTCTTTCTTCCTTCTTTCCTACCTTCCTTCCTTCCTTCCTTCTATCATTTATCCATCTTATCTATCATCTACCATCTACCATCTATAATCTATCTATCATCTATCTATCTATCTATCTATATCTATCTTATCTATCTATCTATCATCTATCTATCATCTATCTATCATCTATCATCTATCTATCATCTATCTATCTATCTATCTATCTATATCTATCTTATCTATCTTATCTATCTTATCTATCTATCATCTATCTATCTATCTATATCTATCTTATCTATCTATCATCTATCTATCATCTATCTATCTATCTATCTATCTATCTATATCTATCTTATCTATCTATCATCTATCTATCATCTATCATCTATTTGTCTATATCTATCTATCTATCATCTATCTATCATCTATCTATCTATCTATCTATCTATCTATATCTATCTATCTTATCTATCTATCATCTATCTATCATCTATCATCTATTTGTCTATATCTATCTATCTATCTATCTATCTATCTATCTATCTATCTATCTATCTATACCTATCTTATCTATCATCTATCATCTATTTGTCTATCATCTATCATCTATCTATCATCTATGACCTATTTGTCTATATCTATCTATCTATCTATCTATACCTATCTTATCTATCATCTATCATCTATTTATCTATCATCTATCATCTATCTATCATCTATCTATCTATCTTTCTATCTATCTATCTATCTATCTATCTATCTATCTATCTATCTATCTATCATCTATCCATCCATCCAGATACATAGATAGATAGATATTGATTGATTGATTGATTGATTGATAGAAAATCAATCGATCGATATGATAGATGGAGATGAAAGATGATAGATAGATAGATAGATAGATAGATAGATAGATAGATAGATAGATAGATAGATAGATAGATAGGGTTAATAGATGATACAAAGATAATCAGTGGTGGGATTCAGGTAATTTAACAACCGGTTCTCTGCTCTAACGATTTCTTCCAACAACCAGTTTGCCAAACTGCTCAGAAAGTTAATAACCGGTTCTCCCGAAAGGGTGCGAACCGGCTGAATTCCACCACTGAAGATAATATAGATACATACTGTAATAGATAATAGAAAGATAGATAATAGATGAGAGAGAGCAGAGAGAGCAGAGATATAGAATAAAACTATTTTGCCACTTAACACTCTCTAAATTTACATCTGATTCTGTTGTATCTTCAAAGTGACTTGGCTGCTTTGATCACCACAAAGTTAAATTTGGCAAAACTTTGTTATGAAACCCGGCCTATCAGTAATGATAAAATATCATCTTTTACCTTTTCACCTTTTTCTCCTTCTTCCCCCTGGTGGCCTTTTGGTCCTGGAAGTCCCACCGGCCCAATTTCCCCCTAGACACGGGAACAAGATGGAAATTTGTGAGCCGTTATTCTCAAATTCTGCAAATTTCTCTGCAAATCATATTCCTAAGAGAACCATTTTTCCCAGCCAAATGAAGTGACCCTTCTTAATTTATATCTCCTGGCTGACAAAGGTTTTCTTCAAATTTTAGACCTTTCTGAACATTACAAATTAAGCCTGGAATTATTATTATTTTTTTTAAAAAAACGTGCCTTCCAAAATTGTGTATATTATGGGGAAATGCATCCAGAAATAAATGCAAATATTGGGACGGTAACTAATCCAGATGGTCCTTTTTTTTTTAAGGTCTACAAAAACAATAGTAGTTCTCCACTTACGACCACAATTGAACCCAAAACTTAAGTGGCTCAGTGAGAAATTTGTTCCGTGAGTTTTGTCCCATTTCACAATTTTTTTCCCCATATTTCTTGCCACCTTGGTTAAGTGAATTACGGCAGATCTTAAACTAACAACATGGTTGTAAAATGAATCTGGTTTCCCTGTTGAGTTTGCTTGTCAGATGGTCGCAAAAGGGGATTGCGTGACCCCGGGACACTGGAACCATCCTAAATCTGAGTCGGTTGTCAAACGGCTGAATTTTGATCATGTGACCATGGGGAATGCTGCAACGGTCGTAACTGTGAAAAATGGACCTAAGTCACATTTTTTCCCTGGTGATGTTGTAACTTTGAATGGTCGCTAAATGAACTGTTCTGAGTTCGAGGTCTACCTATAGTGACAAAAGCTCTCCTTTAATTGTCTTGATCTATCTAAAACCTTCTTGAGATGTTCTCCAGTTCCATGATCTTCTTCTTTGGGGTTCTGTTAATGCCTTTCCATTTTTGGCTTCCTGAGTAGATGTCTCTACTTACTCGTACACCTTTCTTCCCTGGAGGTCCCACCACCTAGGAACAAAGAGATCAAGTCAGTATCTTGTAATCCGGTCAAAACCCCAATTATATTGGCTGAAACTATGTGATCGGGCGTGATAAATTGACACTTACACCTTAAACTTAATGTAGAATGTGTAACTTTGTAGCATCAGAATGTGTTAATATAAGGCAAGTGGCAGTTGGAACAGAGTTATTTTCAGGCAGGGAAGAGGAATAGAATGTCTAACTAATTAGCATCAGAGCATGTTATAATAATATAGGAAATACTAATGGTCTGATGGTCATTTTGAAAAATCCTTTCTTAATGAGCACCTAGAAGCCAAGAGGAACATACATGGCAAATTTCAAGTTTGTAGGCTTTACGGTTCTAGAGCTTTTGTGATTACAGCATGAGCGGTATTCGCTTTTATATATATAAATATACAGTAGTGGCCAAAATTGTGGAAACCTTTTGGGAAAAGCGTATTTTCTAAAACTAGCTAATAACACCACCTTTTTTTGGAGTAGCACCATAAAATTATATATCAATGGAAAGATAATTGAATCAAGAATGTAATGCAGTAACTTTTATGAAGGATTTGCTATTAGAATAGCAGCTACAGTATAAAGAAGAAAAGGGAAACATGTAGAAAAAATGAGATATACAAAAAATATCACTGTAGAAAAAACGAGATATACAAAAATGATCCCCACGTCAGTTAATCCTTAGTAGGGTAACCTTTAGCATGAATGACGGCCTTACAACGTCTTCCCATGGAGTGAACCAAGTCTTTGAGTTCTGCAGCTGTTATAATGTGAAACCAAGATTAAATGATGGCTTCTATTAACTAGGTTTTATTGCTGGGTCGCTTCTGACTAACCAGGAGTAGGCTCCATAGATTTTCCATTGGGTGAAGATCTGGGCTGTTCCCAGGCCATTCCAGCAGTGGAATAGGATTATCTTGAAACACCCCAAAAAAATAAAATAAATGGTATTATTAGCCATCAAACCTCAAAAATACACTTTTCCCAAAAGGTTTCCACAATTTTGGCCACTACTGTATATATATTATTTATACATTTTTCTTTAACATACATAAATTCTTAATAAACAGTGTATTGTCTGGGTCACTTTACTTGTACATAATAATAGAACTTTTGTAAATCTCTACAGGTACTCCTCAACTTACAATAACTTGTTTAAGGACCGTTTTTGCAGTGCCATTGTAACTGAATGGTCACTAAATGAACGATGATAAGTCAAGGACAACCTCTATCCCCAGACAAAGGCTTTGCATTCATTTAAAATTAGCTCAGACCCCCCCGAAAGGCATTTCGGCTGAGACCACGATAAAAATGAGATTTACCCCCATGGCTGGAGCACCGGGAAATCCTTGAATGCCCTAAAAAGAAAGAGAAAAAGTCAATATGAGCAAAAAAAAAGAAAAAAAGGTATTTTATAAGAGCGTGCATTTGTGCATAAATATATATCTACTGATAGAAGAGAACGTATATAGCTCAGGGTTGAACTTGGGGCTCTCCGAGCTTGGCTGTTTTCTTGCAGACGTTTCATGACCCAACTAGGGAACATCATCAGTGCTAGATGGGAGTGGGGTTTGCAGAGGGAGAAGGAGGAGGAGAAGGGGAAGAAGAAGGAATGGAGGAGGAGGAGGAGGAGGAGGAGGAGGAGGAGGAGGAGGAGGAGGAGGAGGAGGAGGAGGAAGAGAAGAAATGTGGGCTCCTTGGTGCTCTCTGAGCTTGGTGGTTTTCTTGGAGACGTTTCATGACCCAACTAGCTAACATCATCAGTGCTGGAAGGGAGTGGGGTTTGCAGAGTGGAATAGAAGGAGGAGGAGGAGGAGGAGGAGGAGGAGGAGGAGGAGGAGGAGGAGGAGGAGAACAATGTGGAGTCCTTGGTGTGTTCTCTGAATTTGGTTCTTTTCTTGCAGACGTTTCAGGACCCAACTAGTTAACAGCATCAATGCTAGAAGGGAAAGGGGTTTGTAGAGTAGAAGACAAGGGGGGAGGGAGGAGGAGGAGGAGGAGGAGGAGTGGTTACATGATCAAAATTGAGATGCTTAACAACTGGTTCATATTTATGACAGTCACAGAGTCCCGGGGTCACCTGATCCCCTTTTTGCGACCTTCTGACAAGCAAAGTCCAGGGGGGAAGGGTGTTTTTTTTTTTTTAGGTTTTATTTGATTTATATACCGCCCTACTCCCGAAGGACTCAGGGCGGTGAACAGCCACAAGATAAAACACATAAATACAAAATTTAAAAGCAAAATAAAACCGAATTAAACAATTTGGCCCAAGACAAATTCAAAACACCCCAAAAATTAAAAACACATTAAAATTTACATTTTAAAAGGGAAAAAGGGAAAGTCAGATTCACTTAACAACCGTGCTACTCACTTAACAACTGCAACGATTCACATAACAACTTTGGCTAGAAAGGTTGTAAAATGGGGCAAAACTCATTGTGTCTCACTTAACAACATACATTTTGGGCTCAGTTGTGGTCGTAAGTCGAGGACCACCTGTATTTCATATTCAATGCATATTCAGGAAGGGTAGAAAACAAAGCAAGCCACATCCCAACTTTTTTAAAAAATACACTTCCGCCTTTTGTTTTGAACTTGGCACTGAAAGCCAGAGAAAAATTTCTCTCAACTTTCTTGAACTTTCACATCAGACTTTGCTCTCTTAGCTGTTCGGCCCGGAGTGGAATGACTCAATTTATGGCTAATAGAAATATAATAGCAAGAAGTCAGAGAACCGAAGCTAAATGAGGGATGAATGAACCACGATGGCTTTTTCGTGAACATTAGAAATTCATTATCGACTAATGGCAGTGTTAAAGCAACAGGCTGGAACATTAAATCTAAGTGAACGATCAATTAAGAGTGATGTGGACCAGGAGAGGACATGATTAGCATCTTCTAATCTTTGAGGGGCTGCAACAAAGAAGAGGGGGGTCAAATGATTCTCCAAAGCACCAGAAGGCAGGACAAGAAGCAACGGATGGAAACTAATCAAGGAGAGAAGCAAACTGGAACTAAGGAGGAATTTTATGACAGGGAGAACAATCAATCGGTGGAACAACTTGCCTCCAGAAGTTGTGGGTCTTTCATCACTGGAGATTTTTAAGAATGTTCTGTCCCTGTTCCACTCACGCACCGCCACAGACGGCCCGGAGTTAATAAGCCACACGACAAAGTTCTTTGAAAATAAAGCTGGCAGCAACCCAGTGGCTAGCTGCCAATTCAGACTTTACTCACACAAAACAAAGATTAGACTGCCAGCATTCCGATAAAACAGGCAGAGTGTCAACAATACAAGGATTAATCCAAATGCAGTCCGATAAAGCAGGCAAAGTCCAGTAACGCAGAGATCATGGATTATTTCCAGTTTTTGCTCGTCACAAACTGAACCGGCCACCACACCCACATTTATACCCTGTGGGGTGTGGTCCAGTGACTCAGCTAATCTCTGGCACGCCTTCCCCTCTGCTGCGCATGCTTCTCCCTGCGCTTCTGGTGAGGGTCCAGCCAGCACTTATCTCCTTCGTCGCTGTCCACCTGTGGCTGCGGGGATGTGCTTGGCTCTGAGCCTATCTCTTGGCCTTCGGTGTCCTCCGGAGGCATTGCCAGAGAGGAGGGTCCTGGAGAGGGAGGCCTTGCCAACTCCTCTCCCTCGCTCTCAGAGTCTGCATCTGTCGATAGCCCAGGCTCAGGCAATGGAGCCACAACAAAGAAGAAGACTGGACAAGCATTTGTCTGAAATGTTTTAGGGTCTCCTGCCTGAGGAGGGGGTTGGACTAGAAGACCTCCAAGGTCCCTTCCCACTTTGTTATTCTGTTACCAAGCAGGTACTAGAGCATGTGACACCAGATATGTCTCTGGAAAGCACTGCATATCACTTACTTTGGCCATCTCATGCATGGAAATTAAGCGGAGGAAGCAATTATGCTTTTCAAGAGACAGTGGGAAAAGGAAACCAGGATATCAAAGAACACAATGGCCAGATACCATCAAAACTGACATCATCCAGAACATACAACAACTCAAAGAAGTAGGGTTGGACTAGATGACCTACAAAGTCCCTTCCAACTCTCTTACACTGTTATTATTCTGTTTTTAAGTAATATAAGATTGGAAGATATGGCCCAGTGAATCACCCGAGAGTCGGACACGGCTGAACGGATAACATAATCATCATCGGATACGATATTATTCTATTAGTGAAGAGACAGTTTGTTCTATTCATTATTATTATTATTTTTTTACTTACTTGGTCTCCTTTTGGTCCCTCAGGGCCTAAGAGTCCCTAATAATATAATAATAGCAGTAATAATTATTATGATTTGAAAGCCACTGGCATTGACGCAATCACCATCAGTCAATTGCAAAAGGCAGCTTGGCTTGGAACAGCTTAAATCCTGCTATGAATCGTTTAACACAAGGATGGGCAATTCATTTTCTCAAGGGGGCCCATGAGAAAGTGAAACTGTTGTTTCACAATAGGGTTGTGATTCTGTGAGGCATGCACACGTGCACGTACATCAAATCTTAACTCAACAACAGATGTTTCCCATCGGAGTCACCCCCTTCCCTGCAACAGATCCATCTTTCACATCAAATACAAGTTGTTGTGTGAAGCTACAATTTGCATTCATGAATGGGGGAACGCAGCTAATGTCACGATCAAAATATGGTGCAGGCAGGGGTTATAGAGAGTCACGACGAGATTTAAATTCCCCTCAGAAAAGCATAAAATGTACCTCACCTTTTCTCCCTTGATCCCATCTTGTCCCCTTTTACCCTGGATTAAAAAAGAAAGAAAAAGAATAAATGCCATTTTTATGGTAAATCTGCAGAGTGGAGTAAATCAGTAAACGTTTGATTTTCATATAGTTAGTCCTCACTTAGTGACAACAATTGGGGCTATCAACTCCGTCGCTTAGTGGAATATCGTATGACCCTGATGGACTTATGGCCTCACTTTCCCCTTCCCCAGAAAGAGACTGTGAATTCTAGTTCTGCCTTGGGTGAAAGCCAGCTGGGTTATTTGAGGTCAATCACCAGGGGATAGTGAGTTCTAGTCCTGCCTAATGTATGAGAGCCAGCTGGGTGACTTTGGGCCAAACACCAGGAGACAGTGAGTTCTAGTCCTGCCTAATGTATGAAAGCCAGCTGGGTGACTTTGGGTCAAACACCAGGAGACAGTGAGTTCTAGTCCTGCCTTATGTTATGAAAGCCAGCTGGGTGATTTGGGGCTGATCACCAGGAGACGGTGAGTTCTAGTCCTGCCTTATGCATGAAAGCCAGCTGCATGACTTAGAGCCAATCACCAGTTGGATATATTCACTGCCTTGAGTTATTTATAAAAAATAATAAAAATAAAAATAAAGGCAGGATGTAAACAGACCAAGGAGCCAAGAAATCTTTGCGGCTGTTCTTACCCTTAAGCCAGGGGGTCCTTCTTCCCCAGGAAATCCTTGCTCCCCCTAAAGAGAAAGCCAGAATCAATTCAGGAGAAATTTCTGCTAGAAAAACAGAACTAAGCATAACAACAAAGATTTGGGTGAATTAAAAATAATTCAAAACAATTTTTAAGCTAATTAAAATAATAATTCAGCTAATTAAAAATAATTCAATTTTTTAAAAAAAAGTTAAGACTATTTGTAGCAACTTTTCACCCAGTGTCTTTTGTTTACACACACACACACACACATAAGCGGCTATTTCCTTAGGTGGGAATACAGTACAGGTAGTTCTCGATTTATAACCGGTCTCATTTAGCGACCACTGGAAGTTACCGCAGACTCCAAAAGAAGTACTTATCACACATACACGCGAACCAGAGGTGGGTTTCAGTAGGTTCTGACCAGTTCTGGCGAACCCGTAGCGGAAATTTTGAGTAGTTCGGAGAATCGGTAGTAAAAATTCTGATTGGCCCTGCCCCCATCTATTCCCTGCCTCCCGAGTCCCAGCTGATTGGGAGGAAATGGGGATTTTGCAGTATCCTTCCCCTGGATTGGGGAGGGAATGGAGATTTTACAGTATCTTTCCCCTGGAGTGAGAAGGGAATGGAGATTTTACAGTATCCTTCCCCTGGATTAGGGAGGGAATGGAGATTTTACAGTATTTTTCTCCTGGAGTGGGGAGGGAATGGAGATTTTACAGTATCTTTCCCCAGGAGTGAGAAGGGAATGGAGATTTACAGTATCTTTCCCCAGGAGTGAGAAGGGAATGGAGATTTTACAGTATCCTTCCCCTGCCATGCCCACCAAGCCACGCCCACCAAGACATGCCACGCTCACCAAACCACACCCACAGAACCGGTAGTAAAAAAATTAGAAACCCATCACTGATGCAAAACGCATTTTGTTTTATATACTTTTTTTCTTTTTGTATTGTAATTTTCTTTTTTTGTTTGTTTGTTTTCGTATTGTAATTTTTTTTCCTCCCCCCCCCCGTTTAATTCTGTATTTTAACCTTGGAAATAATAATAATAATAAAAATAAATAAAAAAAGAGGTAATGCAATGATGCAATTCCGAAGTTCTGATGGACAAGCCTGTTTTCGGCCAAAAACCTTGCTGGGCTAAAATGGCTTCCCTTAATGACGGCAGCATTGGCTTAACAACCACAGCATTCGCTTAATGACCGCTGCCATAAAATCAGGCATGGTCGTATGATTCCTTAACATGACTTAACTGCAACGCTGCGATTAATTTCAGTCGTAAGTCGAGGACTACCTGTATGGAGTATCCAAAATTATTCAGAGCCAGAGAAGAAGAGAAGTTACTTTCTTTCTGTGAATTTTAATTGAATTTTAATTTTAAATTTGGATCGTCTCGTAAAGCCGTCAGCAGAAAATCCTCAGGCTTTTGCCAAAGGTATCTTTCATTTTGAAATATGAACGGAAAACCATCTTTCAAAACTCACTTTTGGCCCCTGGAGTCCCGGATGCCCCATAGTTCCCTGCGATGGGACATAAAGAAGACAATTATTGCATCCTATCAAATGTTTATTTATTAATTTTGCAGCCTTTCTTCCCCCAAAGGTCCCCATTCGGGCTCAAAATCAACATTTCCTTTTTCTTAAGATTCGCTTTCTTTCATTTTTGGTGTTCCATTTAGAAAGAAGTTAGCACCCACCCCTCTCCTAGGAAAATGAGATATTTTAGGAAATATTAAAAAGGGCAGAATATTTCCCTTAAAAGGGAGGCAGAAACTCAGCCCCCACTCCCACACACCTTTGTCAATGGGCCATTAAGGCCTGGACCAGTCTATTCTACATAACAAAGATCTACCTCCTTCAGGCAGACCCATAGTAGCAATTTCCCAAACCCCTTTCATTACATCATCACCCAGCAAGGCTCAACCAAGCCTGGGACAAAGACAACCTACAAAGTTACCCCTGCATGACCCCATGGGAGTCTGACAACCAATCAGAATACAAGCTCAAATTCAAAGCCCAACAGAGGGCATAAAACTCAGGCATTCTCAGCATCTCTGCCCTTTGTGCCCAGGATCTCCAAGGCATGTGATCCTGTCCACCATTAAACCATCATTCCAAGCAACTTCCATGAATCCAGTGTCTTTTTCCCCACTTGGAACTGAACTAAGAAGGATATTTCTTCCAACAGAGAGAAAGGGGAATTTATTTTAGTTACGGACTTCTACGCTAGGTTTTTTTTTCTGTTTGTTTTTTGCAGAGAGGTGACAGCAAAGATATACCAAGAAATATTAAAAAATTGAGTGAAAGGAAAGAAAAGGAGAAGAGAGGGAAGGAAAGGCCAAGGCAAGGAGGGGAGGATGAGAGGAGAAGGGAAGGGGAAGGAAAGGGAAAAGGAAGGCAATGCAAGAAAAAAAGAAAAAGAAAATTCACTTTTAAAAAGTGGGAGGGGATAGGATTAATTTTTCTTGAAGGACTGAATTGTCTCAGCATCAACTGTTTGACCTTGAGCAAGCTTAGAAGCTAAGCAGGGTCAGACCAGGCTGGTATCTGGATGGGAGACTACAACTATAATCCTTGATTTACAACCACAATTGAGCCCAAAATTTCTGTTGCTAAGCGTGACGATGATTAAAAGAGGTGGCTTTTTTTTTTCTTTGGCCCTGTTTCACGACCTTTCTAACCACCGTTGTTAAGCGAACCACCGCAGTGGTTACATTAGTCACAGGGTTGTTAAGCGAATCTGGCTTTATCTGCTTAGTCGCAAAAGGGGATCATGTGATCCCGGGGACATTGCAACCGTCATACGTACATGCCAGTTGCCAAGCATCTAAATTTGGATCATGTGACTGTGGGAATGCTGCAACGGTCATAAGCGTGAAAAACAGTCATAAGTCCCTTTTCTCAGTGCCGTTGTAACTTTGAACGGTCGCTAAACGAATGGTTGTAAGTCAAGGACTAGCTGTACTGGTTGTTCATTGTTCTTTGAGGTCAGCGACGGACGGGCTCCAGATGTTTAATATTCCGTAATCCGTCCAAAGATATTTCTGTTTGTATTATTATTACAATCTGTAGGTATTATTTTGAACCCATAATTAAAGAACAAACTTTATGACAGAATCAACGCCTACCTTATCTCCTTCGTTTCCCTTTAACCCTGGCATCCCCATCAGTCCGATTCCAACCTCACCCTAAAATGGAAGTAGTGAAGATTGATTTTATTTATTTATTTATTTATTTATTTATTTATTTATTTATTTATTTATTTATTTATTTATTTATTATGTAAATTTTTATACCGCCCTTCTCCCGAGGGACTCAGGGCGGTGCACAGCCACAATAAAACACGTGGGCATGGGGGGGGGGGGCAGGGATTTTTGCTACCGGTTCTCCGAACCACCCGCTGCCATTGCTACCGGATCGGGTGATCCGGTCCGAACCGGGAGCATTTCACCCCTGATTTAAACCCAATAAAAGAATTTTTAAAAGAAAGATCCTTAAAAGAAAGCATGAGAAAGCGGCGAATTAGTACACGGGAGATGGATCGTAGACCCTAAAGAGAAATAAAACATTAACGGGAGAATATGAAGCTTTCAACTTTAAAATATAGAAAGATCGGACTGGAACTTGCAGTGTTGAAAAAAGTGACTTTAATTTGCTGATAATATATATATATTTTAAATTTGATTTATATGCTGCCCTTCTCCGGAGACTCAGGGCGGCTTACAATGCACTAAGCAATAGCCTTCATCCTTTTGTATACTTATACAAAGTCAGCTTATTGCCCCCACAAACTGGGTCCTCAATTTACCTACCTTAGAAAGGATGGAAGGCTGAGTCAACCTTGAGCCTGGGGAGATTCGAACCTGCAGTAATTGCAGGCAGCTGGTCTTAATAACAGGGTGCTTTAGACCACTGTACTATCAATATTGTCTGATTACTGGAAGATATAGGACAGGTACCTTTTCACCTTTGGCTCCCGGAAGTCCAGGTGGACCATCCAGTCCGATTGGACCAGGTAAGCCAGGTTTCCCCTGAAAAAGTCAAAAAGAGTCTCTTTGTTAGGTTTCCACTGAGATAAGGATACACCTGTCTAGAAACTTAATTCAACCTTTAAGCCATATTAGAGGGCTAACAGCAATTGAATAGGCAGGGATGGTACAGGTAGTCCTTGACTTATGACTACAATTGGGAAGGCACAAGGAGCTCATTATAAATGAGGGTTACCAACTTATTTGCTTTGTCCCTACTAGGGGTATCATCTCCCTTGAGTAAAAACATTCCTACAGATCTTCCTCCACACGATGAAGAGATCCGGTTAGGAGCAGAAGATCCCACTCACCAATTCTCCTCTTCCTCCTTTCTCTCCTTTGATCCCGCTTCTGCCTCGGGGACCCTAAAAAAACAAAGAGGTTGGATTTACAAAACACGCTGAGCCAGGCGAAAAATGTGATTGACAGCTCATGATTGAGACGTGGTCGAAAAGCAACCAGGCCATTACAGTGCAGGTAGTTCTCGACTTACAACGTTTTGTTTAGCGACCGTTCAAAATGACTGAAAAAAAAAGTGACTAAGGAGTGGTCCTCGCACTTATGACCGTCCCGGCGTTTTCCCCCCCACAGTCACATGATCAAAATTTGAGTGCTTGGCAACTGGCGTGTATTTATGACGGCTGCAGAAACCCGGGGTCACATGATCGCCATTTTGTGACGTTCCCGGCCAGTTTCCGACAAGCAAAGTCAATTGGGAGAAGCCCCATTCGCTTAATGACTTAATTGCAGTGATTTGCTCAACCAGCGTAGCCAAATAGCTTGTCAAATGGGATGCGATTCACTTAACAACTATCTTGCTTAGCAACAGAACGCCCAATCTTCATTGTGGTCGTAAGTCGAGGGCTACCTGAATGGTTTCACCCAGTTGATTTTAATCTGGGGATAGCAAAGGCGTTGTGTCGGTACAAGGCATGAGCATTTATGCAAATGGAAAGTCATCAAGGAGAGAAGCAACCTAGAACTAAGGAGAAATTTCCTGACAGTGAGAAACAAATTAACCGGTGGAACAGCTTGCCACCAGTTGGTGAATGAAAGAAGAGATTGGACAGCCACTTGTCTGAGATGATATAGGGTCTCCTGCTTGAACAGGGAGCTGGACTAGAAAATCTCTAAGGTCTCTTCTGTTCCGTTCCGTTCCGTTCCGTTCCGTTCCGTTCCGTTCCATTCCATTCCATTCCATTCCATTATTCTATTCTATTCTATTCTATTCTATTCTATTCTATTCTATTCTATTCTATTCTATTCTATTCTATTCTATTCTATTCTATTCTTCTATTCTATTCTATTTTCTATTCTATTCTTCTGTCCTATCCTATCCTATCCTATCCTATCCTATCCTATCCTATCCTATCCTATTCCAATTCTTATTGCTATTCTATTCTACTCTACTCTACTCTACTCTACTCTACTCTACTCTACTCTACTCTACTCTATTCTATTCTATTCTATTCTATTCTATTCTTCATTCCAATATCTATTCTATTCTATTGTATTCTATTGTATTCTATTCTATTCTATTCTATTCTATTCTATTTTCCATTCTATTCTTCTGTCCTATCCTATCCTATCCTATCCTATCCTATCCTATCCTATCCTATCCTATCCTATCCTATCCTATTCCAATTCTTATTGCTATTCTTATTGCTATTCTTATTGCTATTCTTATTGCTATTCTATTCTATTCTATTCTATTCTATTCTATTCTATTCTATTCTATTCTATTCTATTCTATTCTATTCTATTCTATTCTATTCCATTCCATTCCATTCTATTCTATTCTATTTATAACTGAAAGGTCATTTCACTGCTAGGAACAGATGAATCTTAATATTTGTACCAATTCATCTCCCATTTTTCTACATTGCTTTGCAAATCTTTCTCAATAGTCTTCGCACAGAGTTCGTTCAGTTATACACCATTTTCTACATGATTGCCCCAATATGCTTCTTTTCATGTGCTCTAATTCATAATTTTATGAACCCACTGTATCATGCACGATCATATTCCGAGACATAATATTTACATAGAGAACTCCATTACAAATTCCAGAGATGCTCGAAATCATAAGATCCGGTTTGCATAGTAATGTAAGAAAAGGGAATTATAAAAACAGGAGGTTCATGAATGCCCCATGCCTGACTCGCTTTTTTATTAAGAGCTTTGAAGAGGGTTTTGGACTGATAAAATAATAGTTTAAATCTTTTTTTTTAAATGATACTGTGCTTGAGAATACCTAATAATCACATAGAGCAGTGATGGCTAACCTTTTTGCCATCACGTGCCAGGAAGGGGGGGGCAGGGGAGGTTCGCGCGCACGCGTGCCTACACCCATAATTCTATGTGCCTCGCCCCGTGCATGCACATGTGCATGTGACTCCCCATCCCCCACTCCTCTGCTCTTGGCACGTGATGGCCCGTTTTTCTTTCTCACCTGGCTCCAGTTCTTCTCTATGCATCTGGGGAGGGCGAAAACAGCCTTCCCCACCTCCTCAGAGGCCCTCCGGAGGCCCGAAACAGCCCATTTCCCAACTTCCAGTTGGACAGGAAGTGATGTTTTTTGCTGTCCCCAGCCTCCAGAGACTCCCGGAGCTAAGCTGGGATGCCAGGCGACATGGCTCCGTTTGCCACCTGTGGCATGCGTGCCATAGGTTCGCCATTACGGACATAGAGTCTTTGGTGCTCTCTGAGCTTGGTGGTTTTCTTGTAGACGTTTCATGACTGAACTAGGGAACATCATCAGTGCTAGGAGGGAATGGGGTTTGCAGAGAGGAGGAGGAGGAGGCGGAGGAGGAGGAAGAAGAAGAAAAGGACAGTGGGTTTCTTGGTGCTCTCTGAGCTTGGTGATTTTCTTGTAGACGTTTCATGACCCAACTAGAGAACATCATCAGTGCTACATAAGACAGGTTTGTGGAGAGGAAGAGGAGGAGGATCATGTTACATTTGTTAAGCAAATCACTGCAGTTGTTAAATGAGTAACACGGTTATTAAGTGAATCTGGTTTCCCCATTAGACTTTGCTTGCCAGAAGGTCACAAAAGGGAATCACAAGAGCCTGGGACACTGCCACCATATATGTGAGTCAGTTGTCAAGCATCTGAATGTAAATCATGTAACCATGGGGATGCTACAATAGCCATAAGTCACTTTTTTCAGTGCCATTGTAACTTGAGCCACTGTTGTAACTTGAGGATTACCTGTATTATGAGTAATAATATGCTTGCACCCAGAGATTACATCCTAGATTCAATTTGTATGAAGGCCAACACCAGTTAGAGATCTGGCAGTTGTGACTTCACATTCGTGTGTGTGTGTGTGTGTGTGTGTGTGTGTGTGTGTGTGTGAATAACTAGACACACACGCACACAGACATATGCCACATTTTCAAAGTAAACAAGTAGTTGAGCCATTAGTGATTTTCATGGGTTTATTTTTTTTTTTTAATAATTTTTATTAATATATTCTATGCACTAATACACAAATAAATACTCTGGTTTCTCTTCAGATCGTATAAATCTTTCGCCTTTTCATGGGTTTATTTTTCATGTTCAACTTCCATAGCCTTCTAGTGTTCTACTACTCTCTTAAGATGGAAATCTCTTGAGTAAATATGAACGTGAAAAGATGGCAATAGCGCTTAGACTTATATACCGCTTCACAGTGCTTTCCAGCCCTCTCTAAGCGGTTTACAGAGTCAGCCTCTTGCCCCCAATCATCTGGGTCCTCATTTGACCCACCTCGGAAGGATGGAAGGCTGAGTCGACCTTGAGCAGGTCAGGATCGAATTGCTAGCAGTCGGCAGAGTCAGCCTGCAATACTGCAGACTCACCGCTGTGCCACCATGATCCATCCATCCTTCCTTCCTTCCTTCCTTCCTTCCTTCCTTCCTTCCTTCCTTCCTTCCTTCCTTCCTTCCTTCCTTCCTTCCTTTCTTCCATCCATCCATCTTTTCCTTCCTTCCATCCATCCATCTTTTCCTTCCTTCCTTCCATTCATCCATCCATCTTTTCCTTCCTTCCATCTTTTCTTCCCTTCCTCCCGCCCTCCCTTCCATCTTTTCCTTCCTTCCTTCCTTCCTTCCTTCCTTCCTTCCTTCCTTCCTTCCTTCCTTCCTCCCTCCCTCCCTCCCTCCCTCCCTCCCTCCCTCCCTCCCCCTTCCTTCTTTAGCACTTAGCAATAGCACTTATATACCGCTTCACAGTGCTTTCCAGCCCTCTCTAAGTGGTTTACAGAGTCAGCCTCTTGCCCCCAACAATCTGGGTCCTCATTTTACCCACCAGGGAAGGATGGAAGGATGAGTCAACCTTGAGCCTGGGGAGATTCGAACTGCCAAATTCCAGGCAGCCGGCAGTCAGCAGAAGAAGTAGCCTGCAGTGCTGCACTCTACGCCACCATGGCGTAGACCTCACGGGAAAAAAATCTCACGGAGTCTAAAAGAGGAACTGACACTAAACGAAGAAAAACACTACTTACTCTGAGGCCTGGGTCTCCAGCTTCACCCTGGAATTGAAAGAGCGGAACATGTCACAAAGTGAGGAAACGTTTCACAGGATAACAGAATCACTGAATTGGAAGGGACTTTGGAGGTCTTCGAGTCCAACCCCCTGCTCAAGTGGGAGACCCTACTATTGCGGACAAATGGCTCTCCAATCTCTTCTTAAAAACTTCCAGTGTTGGAGCACCCACAATTTCTGGAGGCAAGGAGTTCCACTGGTTAATTGTTCTCCCTGTCAGGAAATTTCCTCCTTAATTCTAGGTTGCTTCTCTCCTTGATGAGTTTCCACCCATTGTTTCCTGTCCTGCCTTCAGGTGCTTTGGAGAAGAGGTTGATCCCCTCTTCTTTCTGGCAGCCCCTCAAATATTGGAAGACTGCTATCATGTCTCCCCTAGTCCTCCTTTTCATTATTTTATTTATTTATTTATTTATTTAATTTGTATACCGCCCTTCTCCAACAGGACTCAGGGCGGTGAACAGCCAGAATAAAACAGAACATACAAAATTAAAAAAAAACAATTTAAAAATAATTAAATATTTTTTGGCCGCAATTTAAAACAAACCCAATTAAAATCAATTTAAAATTAACCAAAAACTATGGGGTCAAGCCAGCCCCCTTAAACTAGACATATCCAATTCCTGCAACCCATTCTTCGTATGCTTTAGCCTTCATATATTTAACTGATTGGCTGAAAAGTCTAGAAAAGTCTAGAGTCGTGATGGCGAACCTATGGCATGTGTGCCACAGGTGGCACGCAGAGCCATATTGGCGGGCACACGAGTGTTGAACTAGCTCAGCTGCAGTGCGCAAGTGCGCGCCGGCCAGCTGATTTTCGAGCCTTCTGGGCCCACCGGAAGTCGGCAAATGGGCCGACTTCCGAGGGCCTCCGAGGGGGTTGCGGAAGGCCATTTTCACCTTCCACAGGCTCCAAGAAAGCCCCTGGAGCCTGGGAAGGGCGAAAAACAGGCCTACAGGGCCCACCGTGCCATTGCCTGCCAAAAGTGAGGGTAGCGCAGTGGGGCAGGGCACGTTGAATTATGGGTGTGGGCACGTGCGTGTGTGACCTGCCCCTGCTCTCCCTGCTTTTGGCACGTGATGGCAAAAAGATTAGCCATCACTGGTCTAGAGCAGTGGTGGGTTCCTCCCGGTTCAGCCCGGTTCGGCCGAGCCGGTAGTGGTGATGGTATGGCATCACCAAACCGGTTCTCTTTGTTTGGGAGCTGGGCCCTCCCGCCCCATGTTATTCTTACCTTTTATTTGGCCCCAACCCCAATCTATTGCTGCCCCCCGAGTCCCAGCTGATCGGCTAGAAGGAAAAAAACTGTTTAAACTCTTGCCTTGGGGCTTCAAAGGGCCGCCCTACAGCTGATCAGTGTTAAAAGGCAGTGTGGTGGTAGACCGGTGCCTCCAAAAACAAATGAGTAGACCGGTACAGCTCTGCAAGCAGTTAAAAGCCTGGTAGACCCGTACCTCTGCTAACAAGAGCCTTGGTAGTACAGGGATTTAAGGCACCCTGTTATTAAGCTGGTTATTAAGACCAGCTGCCTGCAATTACTGCAGGTTCGAATCTCGCCAAGGCTCAAGGTTGACTCAGCCTTCCATCCTTTCTAAGGTAGGTAAATTGAGGACCCAGTTTGTGGGGGCAATAAACTGACTTTGTATAAATATACAAAAGGATGAAGGCTATTGCTGAGCACATTGTAAGCCGCCCTGAGTCTCCGGAGAAGGGCGGCATATAAATCAAATTAAAAAAAAAAAAAAGGCAGAATTGTCACATGACCATCAAGCCACGCCTACAAAATAAGCCACGCCCACAGTACTGGTAGTAAAAAAATTTAGAACCCACCCCTGGTCTAGAGTCACAAGCAGAAGTGGTATTCAGCCGGTTCAGACCGGTTCGGGCGAAACGGTTGCGGCAACTGCAGGTGGCTGACCCGGATGAAATGCCGTCCTATTTAGCCACGTTTTTGAGGCTGGGCACATGAGTGGAAGGTGAGCGCACGAGCAAAGAGCATGCGCGGAAGTCTGGGTGCATGTGCAGAAGTTGCCATGCGCGTAGTGAGCATGCACATGTGGGGCGAACCGGTGGCAACAATATGTGAAAACTACCCCTGGTCAGAAGCCAAGGAGGCAATATAGGTTGGCTTTAAAAATGCATTGGGAATGATTGACAACTAGGACGCAATGCACAACAGATTAACAGAGTTGGAAGGGACCTTGCAGGTCATCTAGTCCAACCCCCTGCCCAAACCGGAGACCCTACATTGTGGCTCTACCTAGGATCGAACTCACAACCTCCCGATTGTGAGGCTAGAGCTCCACCTCTAGGCCAAAATCTTACATACCTTCACTGACGAGCCAGGCGGTCCCTGGGGTCCAGATAGGCCTGGCAGACCTGGGGGGCCTGCTACACCGGGAACCCCCGGCTGCCCTTTTTGGCCCTGAAATAAACATATAAAATATATTCAGCCAGATATCACAGCAGAGTTTCTCAATCTGGGCAGCCTGGAGAGGTTTGGATTTCCGTTCCCAGAATTCCTCCCGGCGAGTAAGAGGCACAGAGGCTTAGAATTCTACTTTCTGCTCCCAAGATGATACTAATCTGATCTGAAGCTTTGGGGTGACAGTCTTAACCCTCCCAGATGCCAGAAGAGGAAAAAGATCTGTAGAAAAGGAAAAGGGAGAAATATCTGTAGCTCAGGGCTGAATTGTGGGGAACGATTCAAAAAATCTACACAGGTGCAGAAATGGATAGACTAACGTTGAAATTGAAAGATAAGGAAGACTCACAATATTTTAAGATATGGCACAGTTGGTATGAGCGGATAAACCAATGGAAAAGAAGGTAAAGTCAAAATTTAGTAAGAAATTAAAAGTAATAATTATACACCGTCGTTAAGGGAAAAAAAGGAAAATAAGTTTTTGTATGTATGTGAACTTATATACATTAGATATACTTTGTTGTTTGTTGATATTGTTGATTGTATTTTAAGTTTGTGAATGTTTTATACAATTTTATTTTTTTTTAAATCTAATAAAGTTTGTTTTTTAAAATTAAAAAAAAAGAAAAGGAAAAGGGAGAAATATCTGTAGCTCAGGGCTGAATTGTGGTGCGCTCTGAGCTCTATGGCTTAGGGCCTGGGTATCTACGAGACCACCTTCTGCCATCGATAGCCTCCCACCGGCCAATACGCTCCCACAGAGAGGGTCTCCTCAGGGTGCCGTCGGTCAAGCAATGTCGACTGGCAACACCCAGGGGGAGAGCCTTCTCTGTGGAGGCACCCGCCCTCTGGAACGAGCCACCCCCAGGGATATGACTAATCCCGGACCTCCGTACTTTCCGCCGGGCTCTGAAGACTTTCTTGTTTCAGCAAGCCGGGCTTGCTTAAAATTTTAATTAATTAATTTTTCTGGGTAATGGGGTTTTAAAATTGGGACGCCAAAGTGATTTAATTATTTTTAAATTATTTTAATTTTCATGTTGCAAGGATTCCACAGTTGTTTCTCCTCCTCCTCCTCCTCCTCCTCCTCCTCCTCCTCCTCCTCCTCCTCCTCCTCCTCCTCCTCCTCCTCCTCCTCCTCCTCCTCCTCCTCCTCCTCCTCCCTTTCTCCTTCCTTTCTCCCTCCTCCCCTTCTTCTTTTCCTCCATTCCCTAAAGCCTCCTCCTCCTCCTCCTAACACTGATGATGTTACCTAGTTGGGTCATAAAACATCTACCAGAAAACAACCAAGCTCAAAGAGCTCCGAGGACCCCTCAAAATATTTTCTTTTACTTACAGGAGGACCTGGATGTCCGCTTTTTCCTGAGATGACCTCCATGCTTCCAAGCACGTATCCTGGTTCTCCCTGCAGAAGAGACGTTGTGTTTATGTACTGCTTATCCGACAGAGCCCAAATCTACTTGTGGTATAAAACCCACAATGTGGCTTTTTATGACCTGAGGATCAATTAATGCACATACAGTTGTGATCGGTGAATTATACATTGGGTGTGCTTTCTGCTTGATGGCTTGTCAGGTGGCAATCCCTGCTTATCTGGCTCATTCGATGATGCATTTTAGAGATCCACAAGTTCCTGAAACCCACCTCTGCAGCCATGGCTGGCGGGAGAATTCTGAGAGTTGAAGTCCACATGGTCTTAAAGTTGCCACATTTGGAGATCCCTGGCATAGAACTAAGGCTACCTATTACATCTTAGGTGTGGTATCAACACGGTTTTAGTGTGTACAAGTGTAAAACACAAAACAAAAACTCACTCTGTCTCCTTTAGACCCAGATGGGCCTGGGAATCCAGGAAGTCCCTAGTAAAACCATGCAGAGAAAACAGATTTAGCTTGGTGCCAAAACAGGAGCATTCAAAATCATGCACTCATATATCACACAAATCCAGAACTGAGACCCAGTTCGGTCTAGTGGCTAGTGGCTAAGGCACCAGCTAGAAACCAGGAGATGGTGAATTCTAGTCCTGCCTTAGGCATGAAAGCCACCTGGATAGCTTTGGGCCAATCACCAGGAGATGGTGAGTTCTAGTTCTGGTCTAACCATGAAAGCTGGCTGGCTGGCTTTGGGCCAATCACCAGGAGACAATGAGTTCTTGTTCTGGCTTAACCATGAAAGCTGACTTTGAACTAATCACAAGGAGACTGTGAGTTCTAGTCCCACCTTAGACATTAAAGCCGCTGAATGATTTTAGGCCAATCGTCAAGAAACATTGAGTACTAGTCCAACTTTAGGCATGAAAGCCAGTTGAGTGACTTTGGGCCAATTACCAGGAGACAGTGAGTTCTAGTTCTGTCTTGGCATGAAAGTCAGCTGGGTAACTTAGGGTTAATCACCAGGAGACAGTGAGTTCTAGTTCCACCTTAGGAATGAAAGCCAGCTGGGTGATTTAGGGCCAATCACCAGGAGACAGTGAGTTCTAGTTCTGCCTTAGGCATGAAAGTCAGCTGGGTAATTTAGGGTTAATCACCAGGAGACAGTGAGTTCTAGTTCCACCTTAGGCATGAAAGCCAGCTGGATGACTTAGGGCTAATCACCAGGAGATGGTGAGTTCTAGTCCTGCCTTAGGCATGAAAGTCACTGGCTGGGTGACTTTGTGCCAATTACCAGGAGACGGTGAGTTCTAGTCCCACCTTAGCCATGAAAGCCTGCTGCGGACTAGAACTCACCGTCTCCTAGCTTCTAGATTAGTACTTTAACCACCTGCACAGATTCTCTATATGCAACTTACTTGGTCTCCTTGTATGCCCGGGAGTCCCTGCCCATTAAGAGAGAGAGAAAGAGAAGCTGTTAAAAACGAAATCATCAGGGTAACTTTTATAAATCAATTGTGATCTTAAGGGTATAAAATATCTACTCTTAATCCAGGGGAGCCTGGTGGGCCCACTCGTCCAGGTCTGCCAGGTAATCCCGGGATCCCATCTTTTCCCGGAAATCCCTAAATAAAGCAGGAAAGAGGAGAGGATACGGGTGAGAAACACAGCCCACCTCCTGTTGAGGGCTTAACAGACCCCCGTAAAAGGCGGAAGGGATCTATTTGATTTCCAAAGTGGAAATCTACTCACCCGTTCTCCTTTTTCCCCCTTGGTGGTGAAAGCAAACGGGTCGTAGCTTCCTCCTCGGCGTAAACTTCCTCCCACGAAGCTCTGTAGAAGCAAAATCAGTGGTGATATCCAGTTGGTTCTTCCGGTTCGGATAAACCAGTAGCGGCGACTGTGGGAGGCTCCACCCACCTGCCCGGACGTCATCATGTCCCGTTTTTGACCCTCTGCTCTCTGCGCGCGTGCTCACATTTGCAAACTGGTAGTGAAGGTAAGTGAATACCCCCCCTGGGCAAAGTCAACTCTCATTTCAGACAGTGGTGGGTTTCAACCAGTGTTACCAAACCGGTTAGCACACCAAACTTGTGCTCCATGCAAGCGCAGTGTATTAGGGAACAGCTGAGATGCAGCAATCCGCTCTGCTGGGCTAAAAATGACCAACTATAAGGTATGTATAACGCAGGGGTGTTGTGGTCCGCCAGCAGCTGGCGGAACTGGCAGCGGAGTCGGACAGTGAGGAGGCTGAGGAAGAACAGGGGCCAGTCCTGGAGGCTGGGGAAGGCCCGGATGAGGGCTCTGTGTCAGAGGCAGAGATGGGGCCAGGGCCATCGGGGAGTGATGTGAGGACTCCAGAGCCTCCAGAGGCTGACAGCAGAGAGGCAGAGAAACAGGAGGAGCCTGTTCCTAGTGTACGTATGAGAAGAGCTGCCAGAAGGCAAGAGCAGCTAAAGCAAAAAGGACGACTCAGGAGTAAGGCCAAGAGATGATTGGCCCCTCCTATAAGGCTTAAAAGACCAGCAACAGCTCTTAGGCTCTTTGCCGGAAAACAATGTTGATAGATTTGCTTCTTTTTTTTTTTTTTTTTTTTAAGTGTTTTATTGTAAGAAGTTATAATAATACAATTTTTTCTCTATCCGGTTACATAGTATGGAAAAAGAAATAAATGCAAATTACATATTGAACATAAGTGAGTGATTTTTCCAGCCCAGATACATAGTAGTGCATAGCAGTAAATAAAGAAAAAGTGGAGAATTGTGTTCTCATATCATTTAGGTCATATATTATGTATCTATAATAATCTTCTACTATACATTAATGAATACATAGATTTTTGTCTCCTACTTATCCGAGTATCCTCTCCTTGCCATCTTATCTTTCCTACCATCCTCTCTACATCTTCTCTTACTATTTCGTTTTACTATTTCTTGTTCTGGTCTCTTCCCTTTTTATTTCAATTTCCTCTTCTCTAGCCACCCGTACCACTTGTCCCATACGCTGTAATAATCCGAATCATCTCTGTCATTAATTTCTAATGTTAATTTGTTCATCTCGGCACACTCCATTATTTTGCCAATTACTTGTTCCTCATTCGGGATTTTTTTCTCTTTCCATTGTTGGGCGAAGGCAATTCTTGCTGCTGTTATTATATGCAATGCCAAATATTTCTTCTTTTTTGTCATTTCCTTCTGAAGAATTCCCAGGAGAAGTATTTTAGGATCTAATTCGAAAGTTTCACCTATTATTTCTGAGAGCCAATTATAAATCGTCTTCCAGTACTTTTTTGCTTGGGAGCACGTCCACCAGCAATGGTAAAAGGAACCTTGCTGGTGTGCACACTTCCAACACCTTGGGTTAGAGTTAGGGAAGATCTTAGCAATTCTAGCCGGTGCTAGATGCCACCTATAAATCATCTTGTACTGGTTTTCCTTATAAGTGGTTGCCTTGGTGAGTTTTATGTTAATATTCCATAATTGATCCCATTCTTCCAAATTTATATTTTTCCCAATATTTTTTGCCCATGCTAACATTGGGCCTTTAACTACTTCTTCCATCAGATCATATTCTACTAAGTAGTTATATATTTTAGCTAATAATTTATTGTCTGTACCCATCCAGATTTTGTCAAAATCTTTGCTCCCCATTTCTATGCCATATTGTACTTTATCTTTTTTGTGTCTTGATTTTATCTGCGCATATGTCCACCATTCAATACAAATGCCTTGTTCTTTTAATTGTTCTAATGTTTTGAGGTTCCCTGCCTCATCTAGAATTTCTTTGTATTTTACAGTTTTGCCATAGTCCAGAACGTTTGGGTAGATTATCGCCTCCATGGTTGAGAGCCAGCTGGGAATTTTAGTGTAATGTTTCCGTCTTATTTCGTCCCACGTAGATTTTAGTATGTCCCTCAGTTTATGTTTATTGAAATATGTTTTGGTTTTTTTCCCGGTTTCCCATAGATAGGCATGCCAACCCATCTGAAGCTCATGCCCTTCTAATGTTAGAATTCTTTTGTTCGCTAACGTCGCCCATTCTTTTAACCATACAAGGATTGCTGCCTTGTGATAAGTTTCCCAAATAGGTAATCCTAGCCCTCCCCTATTTTTTTTATCTTGTAAACTCCTGATTGCTATTCTTGGTTTTTTCCCTCCCCATATAAACTTCCTGATAATGGCATTAAGTTCATTGAAAATTTTTTTATCCAATTTGATTGGCGCTGTTTGAAACAAGAACAGCAATTTGGGTAGGATACTCATTTTAATGGTCGCTATCCTCCCGAGGAAGGAAATTTGCAACTTCCCCCACTTCTCCAAATCTTGTTTTATACTTTTTACCAGGGGTATATAATTGTCTTCTTTAAGGGCCGAATACTTTGTTGAGATCCATACTCCCAAATATTTTACTTTTTTCGCAATTTGGATTCCCATAGATTCCTCCAGGACTTCTTTTTGATTTTTCGTCATATTTTTAGTGAGCATTTTAGTTTTAGATTTGTTTAATTTAAGTCCTGCTACTTCTCCATATTTATCAAGTGTTTCCAATATATGTGTACCTGTTTCAACCGGTTCTTCCATGATTAGGACGACGTCATCCGCAAACGCTTGAACTTTATATATTTCCTTCCTTATTTTGAGCCCTTTAATTTGACCGCTCTCTCTAATCTTTTTCAATAGCACTTCTAGTGCCAGTATGTACAAAAGTGGTGACATTGGGCATCCCTGTCTTACTCCTTTACTGATCTGAAATGTTTTGGTGAGTTCCCCATTTACTAGAATGTTGGCCCTTTGTTTCTCATAGATCGTCTTTATTGTATTTGTAAAATTTTGTCCAAATCCCATTATGTTCAATTGTTGCTTTATAAACTCCCAATTCAAATTGTCGAAGGCCTTCTGTGCATCTAAAAAGACTAGTGCTACCTCTTTTTCCGGATGTTCCTCATAATATTCTAGCACATCCAGGATCGTCCTAGTGTTATTCCTTATATGCCTCCCTGGGAGGAATCCATTCTGATCACTATGTATTATCTTATTTAGAATTTTTTTTAGTCTTTCCGCTAATATGTTCATATATATTTTATAATCCGTGTTAAGAAGTGAAATTGGCCGGTAATTCTGTATCAATTTGGTGTTCGATCCCTCTTTTGGTAAAAGTATAATATAGGCCTCTCTCCAGGATTCTGGTATTTTGTTTTTCATTAGGGCCTCATTAAAAATTTGTAGCATTCTTGGGAGTAGGATATCTTCTAATTCTAAATTTTTGTATAGTTCCCCTGGGAATCCATCTGGGCCCGGGGATTTGTTCTTTTTCAGTTTGGCAATTGCAGTCTTTACCTCTGTTAGTGTAATCTCTTTATTTAATATTTCTTTTTCCTCCTCTCCAATCTGTGGCATTCCCTCCTCCAATAAATATTGTTTTACTTTCTCTTTGGATATATCCTCTTCCTTATATAAAGACGCATAAAAATTGTATGCTATCTCCAATTTTTTTTCTTCTTGTCTTGCTGCATTTCTTTCTTGTCGGCGTCTTCTGCTTCTGAACTTTTGCCAAGAAAAAGCTTTTGGCAGGTTGCCTGATTAGACCGAGGTTGGTGATAAAGCTGAAGAATTGTGTTATGAAGAATTTGTTTTGAATGAGTTTGGATTACGCTGAGAATGAGTTAATTCTCAGCTGTTCTAATAAAGTCTGTTTGTTTCGAACTGATTGCGTCTGATAATGCCTACTTGGGCCTGGGTCAAACCGACTGAATACCACCTCTGCTCCCTACTCCCACTATGTCGCTCAGGTCACCTGGGCCGATCAGTCCAGATGTAGGTTCCTGCCCAACTCCGACAGGTGTCCATTGACATGACTTTGGTCCTCATGGCTGGTAAATGTTATGGCTAGCCAGCTGAGGCACCACATTCCTAAGCCCCCCCATCCGTGCTTTGCTCCCGCCCCTTCAATGGCAACCCAGGAACGAAGCAGAAGAAGTAAGCACGGCGTCATCTGAAGTCATTTTGCAGGTTGACAAATCCCCCAGGTGGCCCCAAATCCATCCCCAGGTGGCCTCCATAACTCAAGATTCCCATTTTCTCAATCTTAACCCAAAACTGAACTACAAACGAGCCCCCCCCCCCCACCCCCCAGGTTCAGAGGCCATCCATATCTGCCTTACCTCCAAGCATTGTGGGTCACAAGGTCCTTGCGTGGCGAATGCTGCCAGGTGAGTAGGAGGGGAACTGGCGATGGTTGACCTCCTTGGCTCATCAAACAGCTGTTCTGGGGGGTCCATAGCTTTGCCGGCCAACTTAGAATAAAGGACATAAATTAGTCCATTCGGTCCCAAACTTAATTCAGAAGAGCTAAGGGTCATATGATAAACCCAAATATGTCTACAGTCTACACAGGTGGATTCCATCAAGTTAAGGTAAAGGTAAAGCTAAAGGTTCCCCTCGCACTTATGTGCTAGTCGTTCCTGACTCTAGGGGGCGGTGCTCATCTCTGTTTCAAAGCCGAAGAACCAGCGCTGTCCGAAGACATCTCCGTGGTCATGTGGCCGGCATGACTCAACGCCAAAGGCGCAAGGAACGCTGTTCCCTTCCCACCAAAGGTGGTCCCTATTTTTCTACTTGCATTTTTTTTTTATGTGCCTTTGAACTGCTAGGCTGGCAGAAGCTGGGACGAGTCACGGGAGCTCACCCTGTTACGCGGCACTAGGGATTCGAACCGCTGAACTGCCGACCTTTCGATTGACAAGCTCAGCACCTTAGCCACTGAGCCACCGCATCCCATTCCGTCAAGTTAAAGTGGCTTAAATTCCAGCTAGTATGTGGGTCTAGGATTGCAACTTTAAAGGCATTCCTATGAATATTTATTTGAAAATAATTTATCAATGTGCTTAAGGGGTTTTGTCCCTGTTCCAAGGGTGGGGTGGGGTGGGCAGGATAAGAGACCTGGATTGTCAGAAAAGGAAGAGATTGTGGATAGCTACTTCTACAGTATATCCATTGGGTGAGGATTGTATAAGTTTAGTCTGGCAAGACTGTCTCTGTGGTGTATCCAGAGAACCAGCTTGGTCTAGTGGTTAAGGTGCCAGGTTAGGAACTGGGAGACATGAGTTCTAGTTCTGCCTTAGGCATGAAAGCCAGCAGGGTGACTTTGGGCCAATCACCAGGAGACTGTGACTTCTAGTTCTACCTTAGACATGAAAGCCATCTGGGTGACTTTGGACAAACACCAGGAGACAATGAGTTCTAGTCCTGCCTTATGCATGAATGCCAGACTGGTTACTCTGAGTCAAACACCAGGAGACTGTGAGTTCTAGTCCCACTTTAGCTATGAGAGCTAATTGGGTGACTTTGTGTCAATCTCTCTCTCTCTCTCTCTCTCTCTCTCTCTCTCTCTCTCTCTCTCTCTCTCTCTCTCTCTCTCTCTCTCTCTCTCAACTTACAAAGCTTTCAAGTTGCCGTGAGCAGGAGGGAGGGAGAACTGAAGTGAATTCCATACATTCTTCCTGACCGCAATCAGAAGGAGGGTGTTAGGTTTCACAGCCAGCCAAAGTGGTTAATTGGAGAATGTGATTTATGACATGGCCAGAGAGGAGGGGAGAGACAGGGTCATAGGGGAACGTAAATCTACGTAGGATCAGTCCTAATTGCATCCCAGTATTGCCGGAATGGTGCTCCTAATAAATGACTATATTTCCTTTGAAGTTTGGATCATGGCTCATGAATTAATTAGGGCATCTTTCGGAAACTTGACACTCTCTCTCTCTCTCAGCTCAACTCACCAGTGGTGAAATCCAATTTTTTTTTACTACCAGTTCTGTGGGTGTGGCTTGGTGGGCGTGGCTTGGTGGGTGTGGCTTGGTGGGCGTGGCTTGGTGGGTGTGGCAAGGGAAGGATACTGCAAAATCTCCATTCCCACCCCACTCCACGGGAAGGGTACTGCATAATCACCATTCCCTCCCCACTCCAGGGGGAAGGATATTGCAAAATCCCCATTCCCACTCCGGGCCCAGCCAAAGGTGGTCTTTGCCGGTTCTCCTAACTACTCAAAATTTCCGCTACCGGTTCTCCAGTAGCTGCTGGGTTTCACCCCTGCAACTCATCTCACAGAGTTGTTGTTGTTGTGGGGAAAATAGAAGGGGGAAAAAAGGAAAATTGGGTATGTTCACTGCTTTGAGCTCTTATTGACAAATAATAAGAGGTGGGGTTTGAAAAACCTAATTAAAAAAATATCTAAATAATAAATAAAGAACTCAACCTTGGCTGGATGGCTTTATGTCATTGTTGCACTAGGCCTGATAATGGCCATGGCTTGCCAGGACTCAAGATAACAATAATCTTTTCTATATATATAGGATTATGGAATAGTCCACCATAGAATAACACCCCTTTGCCCTGTGGCCAAAAAGAAAGATGCAAAAGAACTTATTTACCTTCAAATGCTCCGGCATATCTCTGTTCCCTTGCCAGGATCCCAAACAAATGATTTCCACCAGTTCTTTGATGATTTGGGTCAAATCGTCAAAAGTGTCAACGTGAAAGAGACGTTCTAAATTCCGATGTAGGAGGATCTGCTTCAATTCCTCCACGTGAGCGCCTGAAATCCCTACAGGAATTATTTGGATTCCTGCAGGACAAGAAAGGGCAGATCAAAAAATCCAGATGGAAAACTGTTCCTATTGGGTATTTTACCAGAGAAATATAGCAAAGAAAATATATGTTTGATTATACGTGTTATAACTGCAGCGAGGATTGTATTTGCACAAAACTGGAAAGCAGGAAAAAAACCTTACAGAGGGAGAAGTAATTAAGAAAATATTGGAATGTGCAGAAATGAAATAGATTAACATTGGCAATTGAAGAAAAGGAAGAATCAGAGTATTTTAAGGTATGGGGGCAATTTTACCAATGGTTAGAGAAGAGATATACATGAAAATTAATATAATTAAAAGATTTTGGGGAAATGAAGATGTAAAAGCAAGATAGAAATTTGGAAAAACTGTTGTAATAAATTAAATGAAAATATAAAGGTATGATAGAAATATAGTAAGAAAATGATAGAGGAGGAAGTAGAGGACAGAAAATATGTACCCAGATGACACACTGAATGATTAATGATGTATTGTATTGTTTGTTTGTTTAAAAAATAAAAAACTTTATATATATACATATAAAAATCCAGATGGAAAGAAGGATTGAAGTGCGGTGCCTACAGCTAGTCCTTGATTTACGACCCCATTTGAGCCCAACATTTCTGTGGCTAAGCGAGACAGTAGCTACGTGAGCTTTGCTCCATTTTATAACCTTTCTTGCCACTGTTGTTAAGTGAATTGTGCCTAGGGAACAATTAGATAAGAGGGGACGTAGCCCACAACTGCATAATGGACCGAGAAACAAACTCGGAAAGGAACATCTCTAATTTCTCAGTCTCTAAAAAAGACTGGGAGATTTGTATATTCAGACTTGCAAGATTCTGTTAATATAGCCTTACGATAACGTAGAATTAACTCACCTACAGTAGTGGCCAAAATTGTGGAAACCTTTTGAGCTTTGATGGCTAATAACACCACTTTTTTTTTGGAGTTTCAAGAGACTCACGTTCCACTGCTGGAATGGCCTGGGAATAGCCCAGATCTTAACCCAATTGAAAATCTATGGGGCCGACTAAAGAAACTGGTTAGTCAGAAGCGACCCAGCAATAAAACCAAGTTAATAGAAGCCATCATTCCATCTTGATTTCACATTAGAACAGCTGCAGAACTCAAAGACTTGGTTCACTCCATGGGAAGACGTTGTAAGGCCGTCATTCATGCTAAAGGTTACCCAACTAAGGATTAACTGACATGGTGATCATTTTTGTATATCTCATTTTTTCTATGGTGATAATTTTTGTATATCTCGTTTTTTTCTACATGTTTCCCTTTTCTTCTTTATACTATCACTGCTATTCTAATAGCAAATCCTTCATAAAAGTTATTGCATTACATTCTTGATTCACTATATCCATTGATATATAATTTTATGGTACTATTCAAAAAAAAAAGTGGTGTTATTAGCTAGTTTTAGAAAATACACCTTTCCCAAAAGGTTTCCACAATTTTGGTCACTACTGTAATTGTGTTTTCTGTCTGGTCTATCTGAAAAGGTTGACAGGCAAAATACAAGGAGAAAGAGAGAGATGCATGGAAGCCAAGAAGGTCATTCTGGACCAGTCCTTCTTCCTCAACTCCAAAGGTAGTGTGGGATAGTGGTGGAAGTGCTGGACTGGGAGCAAAGATTCTTGGGTTCAAGGCTCCTTCAACCATAGAGACTGCCTGAGTGAATTTAAACCAGTCCAACTCTTTCAATCCAAGATTAAGGATGGTACAGAGATGCTGGCTCAGGAGTGGGGAGACTCAGGTTCTAGACTCCTTTCAGCCACGGAAGTTCTCTGGAGGATGTTGGGTTAGTCTCTTTCTTTCAGCTATAGAGCCAATATGGAGCAGTGGTGGACAAGGAGCAGAGATAACTAGATTCAAGGACCCTTCAGCCTTCAGATACTTTGGGAGTCTTGGGACCAGTCCCTCCATCTCAAGCCAAGAACCAGGGTGGAACTGTGGTGAAGGTCCTGGATCTGAAGCGAGGAGATTTGGGTTCTAGCTCCCCTTAACCACAGAAGTTCCCTGGGGGATTTTTGGCCAGTTATTCTCACTAATGCCCTATCTCTGATGGAGGTGGAGGTGGAGGTTGAAGTGGAGGTGGAGGTGGAAATGGAAATGGAAATGGAGGTGGAGGTGGAAAGACAGAGATATGGAGATGGAGGTACAGGTGGAGGTGAAGGTAGATGTGGAGGTAGAGATGGAGATGGTGGTGGAGATGGAAGTGGAGGTGGAAGTGGGAGAGACAGATAGAAGTAAAGGTGGATGTGGATGGAGAGATGGAGATGGAAGTGGCAGTGGAGATGGTGGTGGAGAGGGAGATGGAAAGACAAAGAGATGGAGGTGGAGATGGAAGTGGAGAGCCAGATAGAAGTGGAGATGGAGGTGGAAAGGCAGAGATATGGAGATGGAAGTACAGGTAGAGGTGGAGATGGAGGTAGAGGTAGAGATGGAGATGGAAGTGGCAGTGGAGATGAAAAGACAGAGAGGTGGAGGTGGAGGTGGAAAGACAGATATAGAGATCGAGATACAGGTGGAGAAGAAGGTGGAGGTGAAGGTGGTTGTGGAGGTAGAGATAGAGATGGAAGTGGAGGTGGAGGTGGAAACAAAGGGGTGGAGATAGAGGTGGAGGTGGAAGAGGTGGAGGTGGAAGTGGAGATGGAAAGACAGAAAGATGGAGATGAAAGTAGTTGTGGAGATGGAGGTGGAGGTGAAGGTGGAGGTGAAAGTAGAGATGGAGATGGAAGTGGGGATGGAGATGGTAATGGAGGTGAAGGTGGGAGGTAGAGGTGGAGAGACAGAGATATAGAAATGGAGGTGGAAATGGAGATGGAAAGAGAAAGATGGAGGTGGAGATGGAGATGAAGAGACAGAGAGATGGATGTGGAATTGGGTAGTGCAACTGAGTTAGATACAGGCAGAGGTAGAGGCAGAAATAGAGACAGAGAGGGAGATGATGGAGATGGAGGAACAGAGAGATGGAGATGAAGATAGAGATGGAGGTAGACCCCTCTGATATCTAAAAAAATCTATTTTCTTCCTTTTGTACAGAGGGGAGGGAGTCTGAAATTCACGACTGTTTGGGATCAATAAGGTAAGCGGAACACGGAAATCCAGAGATCTTGTAGCACCTTTTATATCCAAACGTTCTTAATGTCAGAAGCATTGAATCCCAGAGGTTGAAATCCATAACTACCTAGAATGTGAGCCAGTGTAGCTGGGGGCAGCACCTCATCCAGGGAGGGGCCATCGGTCAGCAAGATCAGGATGTGTGGGACGTCAGGCCTCATTCCCTTGGAGACTTGAAATATTTCTTTCAGCACGTAAGCGATCCCTCTGCCTGGGAGAAAACACAGAAACTTAGAAAGGCATTGACAAAATCCCCATCGGTCAATTGCAGAAGGCAGCTTGACTCAGAACAGTTTACATCCTGCAGACAATATTGGTAACTTCATCAACTCTCCAGATCTGCTTATCCCAGGTCCTTGGAAAGGAATAACAGAAGTGGAAAGGACCGGAATTTCCCTTGCCTAAGGAAGAGGGTTGTTAAATGAATCGCGCCTGATTTTTACGAGCTTTTTTTTTTTGCCTGCAGTTTGTTAAGACAATCGCTGCAATTGTTTAAAATGAATTATGTGGCCCTTAAACGAATCTGTCTTCTCCCATTGACTTTGCTTGTTTGGAAGATGGCACGGAAAGTCAAAACCGCTGATCCCGTGATCCTGGGACACTGGCGACAATCATAACTACACGCGGATTGCAAAACACGTGAATTTTGATTGCAAGACTGTAGGGATGTTGCAATGTTCATAAGTGCGAGGACTGGTCATAAAACACTTGCTTCAGTCCTTCTTTTCTCTAGACTGGCCAAACCCAAATCCTGCAACCGTTCTTCATAAATTTTAATCTCCGGGCCTTTGATCATTTTAGTTGTTCTTCTCTGCACTTTTTCCAAAGTCTCAACATCTTTTTTTGTAATGTGGTGACCAAAACTGGATGCATTATTCCAGGTGTGGCCTCACTAAGGCTTTATAAAGTGGTACCAATAATTCACGTGATCTTGATTCTTTCTATGCCTCTGTTTATACAACAAAGGATTATATTCGCTTTTTTGGCTGCCGCTGTTCTGTCCCCAACCACACGCACACGCACCAACAGACGTTCAAGAGTTAAAGACCAAACCAGCCGGCAAAATCCTTTTCCTTATGATAACGGAACTTGGCAACAACCTAGTGGCTGCCTGCCAAGAGTTTATTATTTACGAAGAGGAGAGATAACTTCTCCCCACTTCTGATACATCAAAAGAAACAGCTCAATAATTACGGAGTTAATCAAGTCCAGAGATAATCCAGCAAAGTCTATAGCGAAAGTCCGGCAATGCAGAATGGCGTGGAAGCTTTCAGCTTTGTTCGTCACAAGGTTTGACTGGCCACCATGCTTCCTTTTATACCCTGTGGGGTGTGGTCCAGTGACTCAGCCTAATCTCAGGCACGCCTTTTCTTATGTTGCGCGCGCTTATCTCTGCGACGCTGGCGTGGATCCAGCCAAGACTCATTACCCTCATCACTGTCCATCTGTGGCTGCGTGGACGTGCTTGGACGTGCTTGGCCCCGGCCCTATCTCTTGCCCTTCGGCGGACACCGAAGGCATTGCCAGAGAGGAGGGTCCTGGAGAGGGAGGCCTTGCCAACTCCTCTCCTTCACTCTCGGAGTCCTCTCCTGCCGATGACACAGGCTCAGGTAATGGAGCATACCACTACCTCATGTTTAAGTTATTGTCCACTAGGACTCCAAGGTCCCTCTCACAGTTCCTGTTGTGACCTAGGCTTACTGAGTCATTACAAGACACAATTAGTCCCAAACAAACCTATTTTATTGTAACAACTAAGAATTACGTTCATTCCAGCTGAGTCCCAATTAGTTGCAAAACAAGTCCTTCGGAAGAAGTCCTTCGGGATAATCACCAACCTTTATCTTCTTCGACACCCTGCCAAAGGCCTTACTTGGCAAAGCCCCACAAAGTTCAGAAACAAACAAGAGACAGTGACTGGAAACAGAGTTAGCAACTTTGCTTTCCTGCAAAAGGCCCCAAGTGCCTCTGTTTCTCTTTTAAGCCTTATGGGAGGGACCAATCATCTCCTGGCCTTACTCCTGAGTCGTCCCTTTTGCTTTAGATGCTCTTGCCTTCTGGCCTTCCCCAGACTCCAGGACTGGCCCATGGTCCTTCCCAGCCTCCTCACTGTCCAACTCTGCTGCCAACTCCGCAGGTACTGGCGGACCACAACAGTTCCTGGTTTTGAAACAGGTTTCGCCTAATCTGTACTTGTACATATGATTTTTTTTTCCTGCCTAGGTGTAAAATCTTGCTAAACGGATGGTCATAAATCAAGGACTGCCTGAATGAATTCATCTGAGAATTTATTCTCCTACGAGCCCTTAGGATGTCTAGTCATCCAACTCAAACTGATGAATTGACACAAAACAGATAAAATGTCCCTCTTGAATACAATGCCCACCAGTCTTTGTGTTCCCGCCGTTATAGACGAGCCTCTTGAGAGCGTTTTGAACTCGGATCCGGTCCAGAAAAGTGTTCAAGTGGAATTCGGTCCTCGGCTTTTCACTGTATTGAACTACAGAAATCTGGAAAATAACAGAAAATTTTGTTTAAAAATATATATAAAGAGTTTAACCTGCATATCAGCTGAAAAATTACACGTAACATGTGACTCACAACCATTTATTTAGTGACCGTTTGAAGTTACAACGGCACCGAAAAGTGACTTATGACTGATTTTCACACTTACGACCGTTGCAGCATCCCCATAGTCACCTGATCAAAATTTGGATGAGTGGCAGCTGGCAGGTATTTATGACGGTTTTACTGTCCCGGGATCATGTGATCATGTTTCTAACTTTCCCAGCCAAGCAAAGTCAATGGGGGAAGGCAGATTCGCTTAATGACCGCCTGTTTCACTTAGCAACTGCAGTGATTCGCTTAGCAACTGTGCCCCCCCCCCGAAAAAAAATCGTAAAAATTGGGCAAAAAAATGGGCAAAATGCCTTGCTTAGCAACGGAATTTTTGAGCTCCATAGTGGTCGTAAGTCAGGAACTCCCTGTGTTTCCCTGCCAAGGAAGTCCAAAAATGTTACCAGGGTGGCCACAAAGACTGCGGCATTTTTTTGGGGATTTCACGGAGCAGAGAAGCAGAATTTCATTTGCATGATGATTTTATTTTTACCTCCCGTGTTCCCTAAATTAAAAGTTCCCTATTGGTCAGCTAACTGTATCATGCTCCTTTTGAGTTTTTCCACAACTTTAGGAAATAGTCTCCCATGATAGTTTCAATGCATTGTGACTTAAAAAAATATCAATAGAAAAAAAAATATTTGTAGCTCAGGGCTGAATTGTGGGCTCCTTGGTGCTCTCTGAGCTTGCCGGTTTTCTCACAGACGTTTCATGACCCAACTAGGTAACATTATCAGTGCTAGAAAGGATGGGGTTATGCAGAGATGGAGGAGGAGGAGGAGGAGGAGGAGGAGGGGGGGGAGGGGGAGGAGGAGGAGGAAGAGGAAGGTTGTGGGTTCCTTGGTGCTCTCTGAGAGTTGTTTCCTTGTAGATTTTAAATTTGGGGTTTTAAATTGAGCCTATCATTTAATAATTTTAATAATTTTTAAATTTTGTCTGTCTTTGTGCTTTTAATCAGGCCGTGCACCGCCCTGAGTCCTTCGGGAGAAGGGTGGTATAGAAATAAAATTAATAAATAATAAATAATAAATAAATAGATGTTTCCTGACCCAACTTGATAACATCATCAGTGCTAGAAGGAATTGTGCTCTCTGAGCTTAATTGTTTTCTTACAGACATTTTATCACCCAACTAGGTAATATCATCAGACCTAGAAGGGAGTGGGGCTTGTGGAGTGAAGGAGGACGAGGAGGAAAAGGAGAATTAGGACTGTGGAGTCCTTGGTGTTGGTCAGAGCCGGGTGGTTTTCTTGCAGACGTCTCATGACCCAGTTAGGGAACATCATCAGTGCTAGAAGGGAGCAGGATTTGGAGGAAGAAGAGGAGGAGGAGGAAAGTTGTGGGTTCTTTGGTGCTCTCTGAGAGTTGTTTCCTTGCAGACGTTTCATGACCCAACTAGGTAACATCATCAGTGATAGAAGGGACGGGGGTTATGGAGAGGAGGAGGAAAGGGAGGAGGAGAAGGAGAGACTGTATGGTTTTTGAAGCTCTCTGAGCTTCGTGGTTTCCTTGCAGATATTTCATGACCCAGCTAAGTAGCATCATCAGTGCTAGAACGGAGCAGGATTGGCTGTCTGTTTGTGGTACATAAACAGAGAGCAAATCTCACCTCCTTCCAGCGCTAATGATGTCACTGAGTTGGGTCATGAAAGAAAACTACCAAGCTCAGAAAGCACCATGGATCCCTCCTGAACAAATACACGTGAAACAAGAATTTACCTGGGTACCTTCAGGCCCAATTTGAGGGAAATTTGAAACCAGGTGGAAGAGGAAATCCTTCACTTTGATAAAGTTGTCTGGACCGATGCTCGAGGATTCGTCCACTAGAAAAGCGATATCCGCTTTGAATTTGCTACAGGCTAGGAAAGAGAGGAAAAGGATTGATGGATTTATCGAAAACATCGATCACATGATCCTCACCTGCGACCATCACAGGGGACTTCCAAGAAGCAACGTCAATGGGGAAAGCAAGATTCGCTTAACCACCACGGCCAAATAAATCATAAAATCAGGCGTGACTCACTTAACAATCACATCACTTAGTGATGGAAGTTCCGATCCCATTTTCTGGTCGTAGGTCGAGAACTACCTGTCGTTGGGACTTTCTCCCAATTAAACCCGTGATTATCTCTCCTTGAATAAGAGGTTTTTGTTCAAACAACATTGATTTATATAATCCCTGGAAATAAGGAGGGATTTTCCCAACAGTGAGAATGATTACTGTACTTTTCGGAGCATAACATCCCCCCACCCTAAAAGTGAGTGAAAATTGCAGTGCGTCTTATATACCGAATGTTGCCGAAGCCCCACCTACCCTCTGGCCCCCACGCTTCGGCCATTTTTGGCCTCCGTGCATCACGTTTTCAGCTTCCACAGGCACCGTTTTATACCCATTCCAGGCTTCGGAGATCACCACAGCACAGCACATTACTGTCAGCACTTCAACCTGCATTTACTCTAGTGCTGACATAAGAAGGAGAAGAGGGGGCAGCTGGCAAGAGGACGCTTGACATTTCACCTACTTATTTTCCTTGAAGATAATATCCCCTAGGAGATGAGATGGGAGGGGGGACATTCCTGGGAGCTGAAGTAGTAGATATGGGGAGAGTGATTTGGAAGAAGGCCAATGAGACGCAGAGAATTGGGGAACGGAAAGGGAAGGTTTGGGGTCAGGAAGTCAGAGTTGGCTACGCCACGATCGGGGACAGGTTGTCGTGCTCAATAAAATGAAAGATTTCTTCAAAGATTATCTCTTTGGAAATGCAATTTATTTTATTTGAGATGACATCGAAACCTGACAATTACCTTATAACAACTTTATTGTCACTTTGAATGTATGCTAATCGGCATACATTAAAATAAAAGTTCGTTGCAGACAGTTCTCAGACGTTCACGACATAAACATGACAAAATAAATTCCAGGCCTGAATTGTGGGAGTTTGTGAGTCTACGATCAGCAGTGGGTTTACAATATTCTTACTACTGGTTTGCCCCGCGCGCTTTCCGCCCATGCGCCTGTCCTCAAAAACATGCCTAAATAGGACGGCATAGAGGTGGGGCAGGGGGGCAGCCACACGTGATCTCCGCTACCGGTTCACATCTCTGCCTACGATGTTAAATTCTTTCCACACTGCCTAATATTCACTCTCCCAAATGAATCGCCACGGAATACTTCTCAGAACACTTCACGTCTCGCTAGAGTTGTGGAGCTTACGTAAACCATCCGAGGGGATTGAAGGGGTGGGAACCGAGGGATCCAGGATCTTCCGACTTTGGGCTGTGGCGGCAACGTTGAAGCTCGTCTCGAAAGAGGCAACTGTTGGAAACGTGAATTGGTTTGTATTCGTAAGTGGGAGATTTGTCAGAAGTGATGTTCCAGATGCTCCCGTCGAAAGTGCGCTGGAGAGGTTCCTGCGTGGTCCAACTACGAACCAAAAACAAGAAGAAACCTTGTGAGAGAGGTCAATTTTTCCACAATGGGTAGACTAAATCAGGGGTCTCCAACCTTGGCAACTTTAAACCTTGGCGGACTTCAACTCCCAGAATTCCCCAGCCAGCAAAGCTGGAGGACTTCAACTCCCAGAATTCCCCAGCCAGCAAAGCTGGATGTCAGACTTCGATGCTATCTCAAAATAAATGAATTTCCAAACTGCCAATCTTTAAGGAAATCTTTTCTTTAATTGAGCACAGCCACCGGATCATGACTCGATGCGGACAAGACTGACCTTTTGCCCCCCAATCCCTCCCTTTCCGATCCCCAAATCTCTGCTTCTCATTGGCTATCTTCCAAGTCATTCTCCAGACTTCTTGTCTCGTCATTTCCCAGGAATGTGTCCCCCCTCCTCATTTCCACGATAACCCGGCTTCAAAGGGATTTAGCAGGCAAAAGTTCAGCGCTTATCTCTCTCCTCTCTATGCCAGCACTGAGACACTGACACTGGAAGGCTTCAACTCCCAGAATTCCCCAGCCAGCAAAGCTGGAGGACTTCAACTCCCAGAATTCCCCAGCCAGCAAACCTGGAGGACTTCAACACCCAGAATTCCCCAGCCAGCAAAGCTGGAGGGCTTCAACACCCAGAATTCCCTAGCCAGCAAAGCTGGAGGGCTTCAACTCCCAGAATTCCCCAGCCAGCAAAGCTGGAGGACCTCTGGGAGTTGAAATCCGCCAGACTTAAAGTTGCCAAGGTTGGAGACCCCTGGACTAAATCACGGGTCTCCAATCGTGGCAACTTTAAGACATGTGGACTTCAATTCCCAGAATTCTTACCCTCTGGGGCAGCCAACTTGAAGGCCTCGTCCAGGAGAATCCCCAGAGTAAGGGCAATCTTGAACCATGAGGCTTTCATTGTTCTACAGAAGATGGCCGTCCAGGGGAAAAGGCATCATTGAAAAGTTTGGAAGTGCAAAGTTCTGCAACAGAAAGATGAATTTTTAGGTTCAGTGGGAACCGTAGCAGTGAATATGGTTCAACTAACACCTTGGCCATGGTAGGCAGGTGGCCTCTGCTCCAACTTCTGTCCAGGTGGGTCACATTTCCCACTTCCAAAGCGGCATGGCATTTTGCTGGGGGTGAGGGAAAATGGCACTCGGAACCAATATGGTATATTTATTTATATCCCACCTTTATTATTATTATTATTTTTAACAAATAACTCCAGGTGGTCAACATACCTAATACTCCTCCCTCCTCCTATTTCCCCCACAACATCAACAACAACCCTGTGAGGTGGGGTGGGCTGACAGAGAGGAACTGGCCCAATGTCACCCAGCCCATCCTGCCTCAGCCATGAAAGCTAGCTGGATGTCTGCCTGCCTGCCTGCCTGTCTGTCTCTCTCTCTCTCTCTCATTGATCTATCATCGATCTGCCTATCAATCAATCATCTATCTCCATCAACTATCTCTGTTTGCCTGTCTACCCATCTACTACCTACCTACCTAATCTGTCTCTATCTATCTTCCTACCTACCTACCTACTGTATCTACCTATCTACCTACCTATCTACCTACCTAATCTATCTATCTATCTATCTATCTATCTATCTATCTATCTATCTATCTATCTATCTATCTATCTACCTACCTACCTACCTACCTATCTACTCTATCTATCCTATTCTACCTAACTACCTACCTGCCTAATCTATCTATCTACCTACCTACCTACCTACCGACCTACCTACCTACCTACCTACTGTATCTATCTATCTACTATCTATCTATCTATCTATCTATCTATCTATCTATCTATCTATTTATCTACTCTATCTATCCTATTCTATCTATCTATCTATCTACCTATCTACCTATCTACCTATCTACTCTATCTATCCTATTCTATCTATCTATCTATCTACCTACCTACCTATCTACCGTATCTATCTATCATTGATCTGCCTATCAATTAATTATCTATCTCTATCAACTATCTATCTGTTTGTCTACCTGTCTACCCATCTACTACCTACCTACCTACCTAATCTCTCTCTACCTACCTACTTACCTACTGTATTGATCTATCATTGATCTGCCTATCTATCAATCAATCATCTATCTTCATCTACTATCATCTATCTGTCTACCTGTCTACCACTCTACTACATACCTACCTACCTAATCTGTCTGCCTGCCTGCCTGTATCTCTCTCTCTCTCTCTCTTTCATCTCTCTCTCATCTCTCTCGTGCTCTCTCTCAGCACCACACAACAATCAGACCAAAAAAAAATACATACATTAAAAACAAGCCTTCGAAAATACAAAAGAAGGACCACAATAATTAGAAGTTAATTAAAATGCGATGCCCAGCACTCCAGTTTAATGGCTGTGCGATAAGCCCGAAAGGCTTCCCTTCGGTGGGGGACCCAGACAGAGCCGAAGGAAGGAGAGATCAAGTCTACTTACCGGTCTCGGACTTGCCCACGTGAGGGTCCCCCGTTCTGGGTTGGTAGTCTGAGAACTTCAAGAAACACCCAACACCACCAGAGAAGTGGGTGGGCTGGGCAGGGGTCTCCTGCTCTCCTTCCAGCCTTTTCAACAGGGTTTATGGAGGCAAATCCGAGTCAAAATGAAGACAAGTGGAATGGGGGGGACAGGAGGAGGAGGAGGAGGAGGAGGAGGAGGAGGAGGAGGAAGACTGATTGACAAGGACTCTTTCTTTAATCCCCCAGACAAATGAAGGTTGTCAGGCTAGCTTTTGAGGGGTCTTGTTTCCCCCCCCCCCGTGAGGGAAGGAATGCGGAGGAGGGAGGGAGGGAAGAAAGGAAGAAAAGAGAGGAAGAGAGAGAGAGACGGAGAAAGAGAAATGGGGAGGGGGAGTTTACCTCTTGAGCAAAGCCCACCTCAGGAATGCCTCTTCAGGTTGTATCACCCTGGAGGAAAGCAGCAGTTCCAGGTGAGGCCTAAAGGATGAAGAGAAGCAGAGAACAACAGAAAAAGAGTTGGAAGGGACCTTGGAGGTCTTCTAGTTCAACCCCCTGGAGTTCTTACACCAGTGTTTCTCAACCTTGGAAGCTTGAAGATGGGTGGACTTCAACTCTCAGAATCCCCCAGCCAGCGCTGCTGGCTGGGGGATTCTGGGAGTTGAAGTCCACCCATCTTCAAGCTACCAAGGTTGAGAAACACTGCCCTACACTATTCTGGGCAGGTGACTGTCCAAACTCTTCTTAAAATCTTCAAGTGATGATAGAGCATCCACAACTTCTGTCATTCCACTGATTCATTCTTCTCCCAGCCAAGAAGTTTCTCCTTACTTCTAAGTTGCTTCTCTCCTTGATGAGCGTCCATCCGTTGTTGCTTCTTCTCCTGCCTTCAGGAGCTTTGGAGAATGGGCTCCCCTTTCTTCCTTCTCAATGGGCCACCCCAAAAAGAAGAGAGACCCAAAGAGAGTCAGCCAGGAGAAGGTTTAACTTGAAGACCTGGCTGGTAAGTTCATAGAGGACACGCTCAGTGGTCAACCTTCCCAACAAGCCATAAGTCCTCCCAAACTGGTCTACTAGAGTGGAAAGCCAACAGAAGGAAGCAATTGGAAAGCAGGTTAATTCTATCGGTAGAGCCTTGGTGGCGCAGCAGACTAAAGTGCTGTTAAGTAGCACCAGCTGCCTGCAATTACTGCAAGTTCGAATCTCACCAGGCTCAAGGTTGACTCAGCCTTCCATCCTTTCGAGGTAGGTAAAATGAGGAGCTGGTTTTGGGGGCAATAAGCTGACTTTGTATAAAAAAGAACACCACTTATGGGGGGCCGAAAGCCCTACTAAGCAGGTATATACAAAAGTATGAAGGCTATTGCTTAACGCATTGTAAGCCGCCCTGGGTCTCCAGAGAAGGGCGGCATATAAATCGAACCAATAAATAAATAAAAAAAATAGTTGGGAAGAAGCCATGAAATGGATTAACTAACTCAGAAAGCAGTGAACACCAATTGGCTACTGGTGGACGAGGAGGAGGAGGAGAGAGGGAAAGAAGCGAGGAAGGAGAGAAGGAAGGAAAGGAAGTGGGGGAGGGAGGGAGGAAAGAAGAGAGGAAGGAGGGAAGGAAGGAAGAAGGGAGGGAGGGAGATAAGGGACGAAAGAAGGAAGCAAGGAAAGAATGGAGGGAGAAATGAAAGAAGGAAGCAAGGAATGGAGGGAGAAATGAAAGAAGGAAGCAAGGAATGGAGGGAGGGAGGGATGACAGAAGGGGAAAGAAGGAAGGGAGGAAGGAAGGAAGAGAGAGAGGGAGGGAGGGAGGAAAGGGGAAAGAAGGAAGGGAGGGAGGAAGGAAGGGAGGGTGGAAGGAAAGGAGGGAGGGAGGGAGGTAAGGGATGAAAGAAAGAAGGAAGGAAGGAATGGAGGGAGAAATGAAAGAAGGAAGCAAGGAATGGAGGGAGGGAGGGAGGGATGGCAGAAGGGGAAAGAAGGAAGGGTGGAAGGAAGGAAGGGAGAGAGGGAGGGAGGGAGGAAAGGGGAAAGAAAGGAGGGAGGAAGGAAGGGAGGGAGGGAGAGAGGGAGGGGGAAAGAAGGAAGGGTGGAAGGAAAGGAGGGAGGGAGGTAAGGGATGAAAGAAAGAAGGAAGGAAGGAATGGAGGGAGAAATGAAAGAAGGAAGCAAGGAATGGAGGGAGGGAGGGACGGCAGAAGGGGGAAAGAAGGAAAGGAGGGAGGGAGGGAGGGAGGGAGGAAGGGAGGAAGGAAGGAAGGATCCAGATTACAAACCGGTTTGAGGGCAGCTGGCCAAAGTAACCTCATGCACGTAAGGCTTGATTACCTCACTTCAATCACTTCCTTCATCAGCTCTAAAATTCGTGGCAAACTCGGGAAGTTCACACAGGCTGAGCAAACCTGCTCCGTCTTGCCCAGGCCACGTGCAACCCCATTCCTCCTTGGCCATAGAAAAGACGCCGCCCCCCCACCCCTGAATTCAGTGGGGCCGGTGCATCCTTACAGCTTCTCCCCTTCTGATGCTGGCTTGTTCAACATTGACACCCGGGAGGCTGTAGTAAAAAAAAGAGAGAGAAGTACTCCCTCTTAGAAAAAAAACACACACAGCAGCCAATTCGTGAGCTCGACGCCTTCCCGGTGACTTCCCTCCCCGACATTGTCTTTGACCACTGGACCCAAACGAGCCCCCCCCCACAAATCTGCCAGCCCCATAAATCAGCCGCGAAGAGTCCTTCACCACCCCAAAGCCAACCAGCAAGCACAAGCTTGCAAGAATTGTTCCTCACCCTGGGATGAACGTCTTCAAAGCATTGGTGGGTGATGGAGGCCCAAGGCACATTTTTCACCTCTGGGTCATCCTTGGATGGAGACCCATCCATCAACCAGAGCTGCGGCCGGTCACGTTGAGCGGAGGGAGTTTGGGTCGGCCCGCGAGGATTTTGGGATGAGGGGTTCACGTATACTTCCCCAGAAAACCCAAGGGTGCAGATTAAAAGCAGGCATGGGTTAGGGGGTGGAAGGGAGGGGGTCTTGGGTTGATGGCGGACCGAGGAGCAGCTGTTTTGGGTTTTCGAGGATGTGGCGGTGCCCAGGAAGAGCTTCAAAGAGGGAGGAATATGGACCTCTCACTTCTGCAGTTGATGTTCTCCATACCATACCATTGCAAACTTTCTCCTCCTCCTCTTCCTCCTCCTCCTCTTCCTTTTCCTTTTCCTCTTCCTCCTCCTCCTTTTCCTCCTCCTCTTCCTCTTCCTCCTCCTTTTCCTCCTCCTTCTCCTCTTCCTCCTCCTCCTCTTCCTCTTCCTCCTCCTCTTCCTCCTCCTTTTCCTCCTCCTCCTCCTCTTCCTCCTCCTTTTCCTCCTCCTCCTCCTCCTCCTTCTCATTTCCTCTTCCTCCTCCTCCTCCTCCTCCTTTTCCTCCTCCTCCTCTTCCTCTTCCTCCTCCTCTTCCTCCTCCTCTTCCTCCTCCTCCTCCTCCTCTTCCTCCTCCTCTTCCTCCTCTAACCCCACTCCCTACTAACACTGATGATGTTACCTAGTTGGGTCATAAAACGTCTGGAAAAAAAAAAAACACCAAGCTCAGAGACCGCCAAGGACCCAACAGTCGCCCTCCTCCTCCTCCTCCTCTCCACAAAACCCCACTTGGAGTAAGATACCAACTGGATACAGTCGAAAAAGCGGAAGAATTTTATCAAAAAATTTTAAAAATAAATTTAACATCTTTAGGCATAACACAGGACAAGCAAAAGGAGTTGGAAATAAAGGGAAAACATCAAATTACAGAGGCTGTGGTAGATAAACTGTCTTTGGACTCCTTGGATACCCCAGCTGGACTGTCTATAAATTTGAGAGCAGTGTCATCTGATTCTAATGTGATGAACTATCAACTTACAGACAAGTGCGTAAATCAACCAGTTGATATACAAGTGAAGGAAAAGACATATGAGATAATAAAACAAAACCAACAAGATCAATTTACAAAGCAGAATGACAACCGATCAGCTGATACACAACTTGTAGGAAGGAAATCTGGATGGAAATGCAACCCGCAAAAGAAAAAGAAAAGAAAACAGATCTCGTAGAAATAGTAGTTTCTAAATCAAGCACCAGTGAAGCCAGGGATTTAAAAAAAAAATAAATGAATATGTGAAAAGATATTGGAGGCGAATTATCGTTTAATACTATCTTGAGGAAAGTGGCAGATCTCTGCAATGCCGTGATTTTGGGATGTGGAAAGAGCCTTACATTGTTGGATTTGAACTATCTATTTTGGATTTCTTTTACCGATAAATATATTATATCTATTTTGAGTTACAAGGCAAGAGAGTCATGCTGGGGCATGCAGAAGATCTGGCTGTTACCCACAAAGATGATGGGGATTTATAATCCTGATGAAAACCACAATTACAACTATATGGAATATAATTATAATGTCACTCGGGTGGTTGTTTTTATTTTTATATATACATGAGGATATTCATTATTGATGGGGGCAGAAGATGACTGAAGATTTTGAATAAACTGTTGCACCAGGATGCTATGTTACCCTATTATGGATGATGGATTTAACAATCTAGTGGAAAGACATCAAAGAAGATACTAAATGAATTATAAATTTAAAGTTATTGTCTTTTTTTATAAAATGGAATGTATATATAGACATATGTATATTTTAGCAGAGTGGGCAGTGGATTATATTTAGAATTGTAGTGCATGGTAATCTTGCAGGAAACTGGGTTGAAATAGGCTAGTTTAGTGATTGATTAGTTTAAGAAAAAGGATTTTTAAGTCATATATTTTGGGGAGTGGAAGAATCGGATAGAACTGAACAAATGTTAAATTTGGAGAAGGCTGCTTTGAAATGTTAAATTAATATATATAAAAGTAAAGGTTATGTTGTTGTAATAATAATAATATTTTATAAGTTTGGGGGAGGAGAAAAAGGGTAGATTGTGAAAAGCGGAGAAAAGCGGAGTTATAAGAATACTTTGCTAAGGGTCAGTACTTTGAGGAGTGAGTAAGGGCATGGTAAAATATTATGTAATTAATTATGAATTAGCTTATTGTTGTGAAGAAGAAGTCATAGGGGGGGGATGGGTGGTGAGGGGGGGTTAGGGAAGAAGGGAGGAAAAGGGGGAAAAACTTGTATTTGAAAAACTTTTTCAATAAAAAAAAAAAACCCACTCCCTTCTGGTACTGATGAAATTACCTAGTGGGGTCATGAAACGTCTGCCAGAAAACCAAGCTCAGAGAGCACCAAGGACCCCACATTCCTCCCCCCCTCCTCCCCACAAACCCCTACTCCTTTCTAGCACTGATGATGTAACCTAGTTGGGTCATAAAAGGTCTGCAAGAAATCGTCAAGCTCAGAGACCCAACATTTCAACCCTGAGCTAGAAATATTCTGTTGGAACTAGAAACTTCCCACAATAATTCCCACATCCCAGGTTCCCAAACTAGAACCATTGGGATTGACGATTCCCCCATGCCTTTCTTTCAGGCCCCTTCCCCACCATTAAGAAAATTGACAGGAGCAGATTCCTAGCATAGTTGTGTGTTTTTCAGCTTGCGGGAAAAGATGAATTTGCCTGGGCTGGTTTGTGCCTGCCGAGTAACCCCACACCTTGACAGTGTATTCCAAGGGATTGTAAAATAAGAAAGTAGTAAATATGCCAGAGATTCCCCTGGGGGGGGGGGGGGGGGGAAAGAGGCTGAGGGAAAGGCTTTCAGATCCAGAAGATCTGTTAGTTAGTACTTGGGGACAAGGCAAGATCTCTTTGCTGCAAAAAACAACAACAATGATTTCTGGTGGTTTCTTCCAGATGCCTAGGAATAGGCATCTAGTGATACCTATTCCTAGATTTCCCCAGCCCAGGGTTTCTCAACCATGGACACTTTCAGATGTGGGGACTTCATCTCCCACAATTCCCCAGCCAGCAAGGAATGTGTGCAACCTTCGTCTAACTCCCCAAACTTGGCAGCTTTAAGACTTGTGGACTTCAACTCCCAGAATTCTCCAGCCAGAATTCCCACAACACTGTCAAACTATTTACTAAGACTGTTATTAATGTTATTCTTCTCATCCTTCTTACCTATCTCCTTCTACTTATGGCTATAACCTTGTTGCTTGTATCTTTACGATGTATATTGTTTTATTTAGTTTCCTAGTATGATTTGATTGCTTACTTAGTATCCTATGACTATCACTAAGTGTTGTATTTTATGATTCTTGATAAATGTATTTTTTATGTACGCTGAGAGCTTATGCACCGAAGACAAATTCCTTGTGCGTCCAATCATACTTGGCCAATAAACTGTTCTGTTCTGTTCTGTTCTGTTCTGTTCTGTTCTGTTCTGTTCTACTCTACTCTACTCTATTCTTATTCCTATTCCATACCAGCTTTCCTGCCCTACCCTTACCTCCTATTCTATTCTATTCTATTCTATTCTATTCTATTCTATTCTATTCTATTCTATTCTATTCTATTCTATTCTATTCTATTCTATTCTATTCTATTCTATGCCATGCCATTCCATTCCATTCCATTCCATTCCTATTCCTACCAGTTTTCCTACCCTACCTCCTATTCTATTCTATTCTATTCTATTCTATTCTATTCTATTCTATTCTATTCTATTCTATTCTATTCTATTCTATTCTATTCGATTCCATTCCATTCCATTCCATTCCATTCCATTCCTATTCCTATCAGTTTTTCCTACCCTACCTCCTATTCTATTCTATTCTATTCTATTCTATTCTATTCTATTCTATTCTATTCTATTCTATTCTATTCTATTCTATGCCATGCCATTCAATTCCATTCCATTCCATTCCTATTCCTATCAGTTTTCCTACCCTACCTCCTATTCTATTCTATTCTATTCTATTCTATTCTATTCTATTCTATTCTATTCTATTCTATTCTATTCTATTCTATTCTATTCCTATTCCTATCAGTTTTCCTACCCTACCTCCTATTCTATTCTATTCTATTCTATTCTATTCTATTCTATTCTATTCTATTCCATTCCATTCCATTCCATTCCATTCCTATTCCTATCAGTTTTCCTACCCTACCTCCTATTCTATTCTATTCTATTCTATTCTATTCTATTCTATTCTATTCTATTCTATTCTATTCTATTCTATTCTATTCTATTCTATTCTATTCTGCATTATTCTGTTCTGTTCTATTCTATTCCATTCCATATTTTCTATTCTATTCTATTCTATTCTATTCTATTCTATTCTATTCTATTCTATTCTATTCTATTCTATTCTATTCTATTCTATTCTATTCCATTCCATTCCATTCCATTCCATTCCTATTCCTATCAGTTTTCCTACCCTACCTCCTATTCTATTCTATTCTATTCTATTCTATTCTATTCTATTCTATTCTATTCTATTCTATTCTATTCTATTCTATTCTATTCCATTCCATTCCATTCCATTCCTATTCCTATCAGTTTTCCTACCCTACCTCCTATTCTATTCTATTCTATTCTATTCTATTCTATTCTATTCTATTCTATTCTATTCTATTCTATTCTATTCTATTCTATTCTATTCTATTCTATTCTATTCTATTCTATTCCATTCCATTCCATTCCATTCCATTCCTATTCCTATCAGTTTTCCTACCCTACCTCCTATTCTATTCTATTCTATTCTATTCTATTCTATTCTATTCTATTCTATTCTATTCTATTCTATTCTATTCCTATTCCTATCAGTTTTCCTACCCTACCCCTATTCTATTCTATTCTATTCTATTCTATTCTATTCTATTCTATTCTATTCTATTCTATTCTATTCTATTCTATTCTATTCTATTCTATTCCATTCCATTCCATTCCATTCCATTCCTATTCCTATCAGTTTTCCTACCCTACCCCTATTCTATTCTATTCTATTCTATTCTATTCTATTCTATTCTATTCTATTCTATTCTATTCTATTCTATTCTATTCTATGCCATGCCATGCCATGCCATGCCATTCAATTCAATTCCATTCCATTCCTATTCCTATCAGTTTTCCTACCCTACCCCTATTCTATTCTATTCTATTCTATTCTATTCTATTCTATTCTATTCTATTCTATTCTATTCTATTCTATTCTATTCTATTCTATTCTATTCTATTCTATTCTATTCTATTCTATTCTATTCCATTCCATTCCATTCCATTCCATTCCTATTCCTATCAGTTTTCCTACCCTACCCCTATTCTATTCTATTCTATTCTATTCTATTCTATTCTATTCTATTCTATTCTATTCTATTCTATTCTATTCTATTCTATTCTATGCCATGCCATGCCATGCCATGCCATGCCATTCAATTCAATTCCATTCCATTCCTATTCCTACCAGTTTTCCTACCCTACCTCCTATTCTATTCTATTCTATTCTATTCTATTCTATTCTATTCTATTCTATTCTATTCTATTCTATTCTATTCTATTCTATTCTATTCTATTCCTATTCCTATCAGTTTTCCTACCCTACATCCTATTCTATTCTATTCTATTCTATTCTATTCTATTCTATTCTATTCTATTCTATTCTCTTCTCTTCTATTCTATTCTATTCTATTCTATTCCATTCCATTCCATTCCATTCCTATTCCTATCAGTTTTCCTACCCTACCTCCTATTCTATTCTATTCTATTCTATTCTATTCTATTCTATTCTATTCTATTCTATTCTATTCTATTCTATTCTATTCTGCATTATTCTGTTCTGTTCTATTCTATTCCATTCCATATTTTCTATTCTATTCTATTCTATTCTATTCTATTCTATTCTATTCTATTCTATTCTATTCTATTCTATTCTATTCTATTCTATTCCATTCCATTCCATTCCATTCCATTCCATTCCATTCCATTCCTATTCCTATCAGTTTTCCTACCCTACCTCCTATTCTATTCTATTCTATTCTATTCTATTCTATTCTATTCTATTCTATTCTATTCTATTCTATTCTATTCTATTCTATTCTATTCCTATTCCTATCAGTTTTCCTACCCTACCCCTATTCTATTCTATTCTATTCTATTCTATTCTATTCTATTCTATTCTATTCTATTCTATTCTATTCTATTCTATTCTATTCTATTCTATTCTATTCTATTCTATTCTATTCTATTCCATTCCATTCCTATTCCTATCAGTTTTCCTACCCTACCCCTATTCTATTCTATTCTATTCTATTCTATTCTATTCTATTCTATTCTATTCTATTCTATTCTATTCTATTCTATTCTATTCTATTCTATTCTATTCTATTCTATTCCATTCCTATTCCTACCAGTTTTCCTACCCTACCCTACCCTATTCTATTCTATTCCCTCTGCTAAGTATTTGTTATCTTTAGCGCATAGAAAGTCCACAAACAGTTTCCCGTCTCTTATAAAGCTGTCTAGTCCAACAAGCTGGAAAGCCTTTAAAAACCTTCAACCTTCTGCAAATATTCTTCATCTTGAATTACCAGGGTCAAACTCAAAACGACTCCAACCTACTACGTATTTGGGATCCGGTCTTATTAAAAAGTTGCAGGCGCCACTGATCAAAACTACATTACACTTCGAAGTATTTCACGGTTTATTAAATGCAAATCTTTGAGGTAGAATTGATGGATTTCTCCCTCCTGTTCAGGTTTAATAACCCCGAAGAGCTTCGTTTCTTCCGGGCATCAAAGGGGTACCCTGCTTAATATATGGGATGCCTCCTGACCCTTTATGGGCAGAGAGCCACCAAGTTAATTGCTTGCATATATATTTTTTTTCTCCTAAAAGCATCCATCAGAAAGGACATGTAAGTCTTTTCTTTTTTTTTTTTTTTTTAATAAAATCCTGAGTGACACCGGAATCAACACAAAGAATTTGTGGCTCAAAATAAGTTTGCTTGAGAAGAGGTGGTTGAGGAAAACAGGTATGTGGCTTTGATTACTTTGATGTTTTTAGATCAGCCTAAAAAGGAGAAAGGTATGGATTCTGTCAGGTGGAGATCAACACCCAGAAATATATTTTCCTAGCAACAGTATGCGGTCATTTACATTAATCCTCTAACAGTCCTCGGTGCTCTCTGAGCCTGGTGGTTTTCTTGCAGACGTTTCATGACCCAGCTAGGTAACATTATCAGTGCTAGGAAGGAAGCGATTTGTGGAGAGGAGAGGAGGAGGGAGGAGGAGGAGGAGGAGGAGGAGGAGGAGGAGGAGGAGGAGGAGGAGGAGAAGAGGAAGAAGAAGAAGAAGAAGAAGAAGAATTGTGGGATCCTTAGTGCTCTCTGAGCCTGGTGGTTTTCTTGCAGACGTTTCATGACCCAGCTAGGGAACATCATCAGTGCTAGGAAGGAAGCGATTTGTGGAGAGGAGAGGAGGAGGAGGAGGAGGAGGAGGAGGAGGAGGAGGAGGAGGAGGAGGAGGAGGAGAAGAGGAAGAGGAAGAGGAAGAAGAAGAAGAAGAAGAAGAAGAAGAAGAAGAAGAAGAAGAAGAAGAAGAAGAAGAAGAAGAAGAAGAAGAAGAAGAAGAAGAAGAAGAAGAAGAAGAAGAAGAAGAAGAAGAAGAAGAAGAAGGATCTGGATGGGGAGGAACAGGCTCAGGCTCAACCCATCCAAGACCGAGTGGCTGTGGTTTCCGACGTCCCGATATAGTCAGCTAGCGCCATCGCTGACTATTGGGGGCGAATCATTGGCCCCCACGGATAGGGCTCGCAACTTGGGTGTCCTCCTGGATTCACGGCTGTCGTTAGAAGAGCATGTGACGGCCGTGTCTGGGAGGATTTTTCATCAGGTTCGCCTGATCCGCCAGTTGCGTCCCTATCTAGATCGGGACTCCCTACACACAGTCACTCATGCCCTCGTTACTTCTCGTCTGGATTACTGCAACGCTCTCTACATGGGGCTCCCCTTGAGGTGCACTCGGAGGCTCCAACTGGCGCAGAGTGCGGGCCGCGCGGGTGGTGATGGGAGCGACATGGAGTTCCCATGTGACACCTCTCCTGCGCGAGCTGCACTGGCTCCCGGTGGTCTTCCGAGTGCGCTTCAAGGTTCTGGTTATCACCTTTAAAGCGCTCCATGGCTCAGGACCTGGTTATTTACGGGACCGCCTGCTACCACCAATAGCCTCCCACCGGCCAGTACGCTCCCATAGAGAGGGGCTCCTCCGGGTGCCGTCGGCCAAACAATGTCGGCTGTCGGCCCCTAGGGGGAGAGCCTTCTCTGTGGGGGCACCTACGATTTGGAACGAGCTCCCCCCGGAGATACGTAGGATCCCGGATCTGCGCACCTTCCGCCGCGCGCTTAAGACTTTTCTATTTTATCAAGCTGGCCTGGCCTAAATCTTCCCCCTTTTTAAATGTGGAAATTTTAAATTTTTAAATTTTAAATTCGTCTTTTTATAGGGGTAGGGGTAAGGCATTTTAAATTGGGGAGCCATTTTAGATTTAATTCTGTTTTTAAACGTATTTTAATTGTTTATATTGTATGTTTTTAACTTTGGCTGTGCACCGCCCCGAGTCCTTCGGGAGAGGGGGCGGTATAAAAATCTAATAAAAAAAAAAAAAAAAAAAAAAAAAAAAGAAGAAGAAGAAGAAGAAGAAGAAGAAGAAGAAGAAGAATTATTGTGGGATCCTTAGTGCTCTCTGAGCCTGGTGGTTTTCTTGCAGACGTTTCATGACCCAGCTAGGGAACATCATCAGTGCTAGAAGGGAGGGAGGTTTGCAGAGTGGAGGAGGAAGAGGAGGAGGAGGGCCGTGGGGTCCTTAGATGCTCTCTGAGCTTGGTGGTTTTCTTGCAGACGTTTCATGACCCAACTAGGGAACATCATCAGTCAAAAGGTCACAAAAGGAGATCCCATGACCCAGGGACATTGCAAACATTATATATACATGCCAGTTTTCAAGAGTCTGAATTTTGATCGCGTGTCCATAGGGATGCCGAAATGGTTGCCAGTGTGAAATACAATACAATACAATATAATATAATATAAATACTGGCATAATAATGTAATGTAATGTATACTAATAATAATATAATATAATATAATATAATATAATATAATATAATATAATATAATATAATATAATATAATATAATATAATATAATATAATATAATATAATATAATATAATATAATATAATATAATATAATATAATATAATATAATATAATATAATATAATATAATATAATATAATATAATATAAATACTGGTATAGTAATGTAATATATGATATAAGATATACTATAATATACTATATAATATACTATACTATAATATAGTAATGTAATGTAATATAATGTAATGTAATGTAAAATATAAGCATTGCATAACCTAACATAACATTTCATGCTTTTTGTTCTTTCATTTTTTTTCTATCTTTGCCTTCTTCTTCTTTTTCACTTTCACTTTACTGAAGATTTTCCCCTCCTCTGAAATCCCTTTCTGTTTCTTATGAACTCAAATAAAATCTTTTCATGAAAACCGATTTATTTTATTTATTTTTAATTTTTTTATTCCCGCCAGTCACTCAAAATTTGCTCATTCTCTACCACCCGGCTTCTCAAGGGGAGGACTCCAACTCCCAGAAGGCCTCTTGGGAAGCCGACCAGAAGGGAGCCGGGCGGCCTGCGGCGGAGAGACGGACACGTGTAAAGGAGCGGAACGCGCGGGGCTTCCTGGGAGACGTAGTCCTCCCCGCGCTGGAGCGCCGTTAGGTTGGCCGTCAGGGAGGCGGCTGAAGAACTACAGCGGCGGAGGGAGGGCGAAGCGGGCCCGGAGCAGGAAGCGTGGGCGCCGCGCAGGGTGCCGGCTTCGAGTTTTGCAGGCGCCCCGGTGCTCTTTCGTGGGCAGGATGCGCCCCTCTTTGGCTGTGGGGCTGGTATTCGGGGGATGCTGCAGCAACGTGGTTTTCCTGGAGCTGCTGATCCGGTGAGTGTTGGGTGCAAAGGGGTTCCTTTCCCCGGGTTTAACGGGTTTCTTTTGCTGGAGAGGTCGGTTTGGAAATGAAGTGTTGGTGTTTGCCCTGATGATGTTCCCTAGTTGGGTCAAGAGACGTCTGCAAGAAAACCACCAACCTCCGAGAGCACCCAGGACCCCCACACTCCTTCCTTCCTTCCTTCCCTCCCTCCTTCCTTCCCTCCTTCCCTCCTTCCCTCCACAAACCCCACTCCCTTCTAGCACTGACGATGTTACCTAGTTGGGTGATGAAATGTCTGCAAGAAAACCACCAAGCTCAGAGAGCACCAAGGACCCCCACACCCCTCCCTCCCTCCCTCCCTTCCTTCCTTCCCTCCCTCCTTCCTTCCTTCCTTCCCTCCCTTCTTCCTTCCCTCCTTCCCTCCACAAACCCCACTCCCTTCTAGCACTGACGATGTTACCTAGTTGGGTGATGAAATGTCTGCAAGAAAACCACCAAGCTCAGAGAGCACCAAGGACCCCCACACCCCTCCCTCCCTCCCTCCCTTCCTTCCTTCCTTCCCTCCTTCCTTTCTTCCTTCCCTCCTTCCTTCCACAAACCCCACTCCCTTCTAGCACTGATGATGTTCCCTAGTTGGGTCAGGAGACGTCTGCAAGAAAACTACCAAGCTCAGAGAGCACCAAGGACCCCAACAGTCCCTCCTCCTCTTCTTCCAACAAATACTTCCCCCTTCTACCACTGATGATATTCTCTAGTTGGGTCAGGAGACGTCTGCAAGAAAACCAGCCGGCTCTGAGATCAGGGACCCCACAGTCCTAGTTCTCCTTTCCTCCTCCTCCTTCTCCTTCCCTCCACAAACCCCACTCCCTTCTAGCACTGACGATGTTACCTAGTTGGGTGATGAAATGTCTGCAAGAAAACCACCAAGCTCAGAGAGCACCAAGGACCCCCACACCCCTCCCTCCCTCCCTCCCTTCCTTCCTTCCTTCCCTCCTTCCTTTCTTCCTTCCCTCCTTCCTTCCACAAACCCCACTCCCTTCTAGCACTGATGATGTTCCCTAGTTGGGTCAGGAGACGTCTGCAAGAAAACTACCAAGCTCAGAGAGCACCAAGGACCCCAACAGTCCCTCCTCCTCTTCTTCCAACAAATACTTCCCCCTTCTACCACTGATGATATTCTCTAGTTGGGTCAGGAGACGTCTGCAAGAAAACCAGCCGGCTCTGAGATCAGGGACCCCACAGTCCTAGTTCTCCTTTCCTCCTCCTCCTTCTCCTTCCCTCCACAAACCCCACTCCCTTCTAGCACTGACGATGTTACCTAGTTGGGTGATGAAATGTCTGCAAGAAAACCACCAAGCTCAGAGAGCACCAAGGACCCCCACACCCCTCCCTCCCTCCCTCCCTTCCTTCCTTCCTTCCCTCCTTCCTTTCTTCCTTCCCTCCTTCCTTCCACAAACCCCACTCCCTTCTAGCACTGATGATGTTCCCTAGTTGGGTCAGGAGACGTCTGCAAGAAAACTACCAAGCTCAGAGAGCACCAAGGACCCCAACAGTCCCTCCTCCTCTTCTTCCAACAAATACTTCCCCCTTCTACCACTGATGATATTCTCTAGTTGGGTCAGGAGACGTCTGCAAGAAAACCAGCCGGCTCTGAGATCAGGGACCCCACAGTCCTAGTTCTCCTTTCCTCCTCCTCCTTCTCCTTCACTCCACAAACCCGACTCCCTTCTAGCTCTGATGATGTTACTTAGTTGGGTGATGAAATGTCTGTAAGAAAACAATTAAGCTCAGAGAGCACCATGGAGCTTACAGTCCTCCTCCTCTTCTTTACAAACCCCACTCCTTTCTAATACTGATGATGTTACCTAGTTGGGTTAGGAAACATCTTGTAAGAAAACCAAACTCGTAAAGTGCCAAGGACTCCACAGTTCTAATTATCCTCCTCGTCCTCTCCGCAAACTCCATTCTCTTCCGTATTGATGATATTACGTAGTTGGGTCATGAAACGTCTTGTAAGAAAACCAAGCTCAGAGAGCGCCAAGGACCCTACAGTTGTAATTCTCCTCCTCCTCCTCCTCCTTCCCCTCTTCCTTTTCCTTCCCCTCCTCTCCTCAAACCCTATTCTCTTTTCGTATTGATGATATTACCTAGTTGGGTCATGAAACGTCTGCAAAAAAAACCCCACCAAGCTCAGAGAGCGCCAAAAACTTCGCAGTTCAATCCCAAACTACCAAGATTTTCTTCTCTTTAATTCAAATTCTGTGGGATCCTTAGTGCTCTCTGAGCTTCATTCTTGGCTTGCAAACGTTTCATGACCCAACCAGGTAACATCATAAGTGCGAGTGGCAAAACCTCACCTTCCTTTCTAGCACTGATGATGTTACCTAACTGGGTCACGAAACGTTTGCAAGAAAACCAACCAGCTCAGAGAGCCCCAGAGAGCCTTGAATTCAACCTTGAGCAACAAAGAGTCCAATACTGGATTTTTCTGAGTCTTGCAAAAAATTAAAAATAAATGCATGGCATTTGAACTGCTTTTTGCTTTTTCTTGCTTGGATTATATTTCTTGTTTTTATTTCCAAGTTTGTCAAAGCTGCAGACAAATTGTGACATTCTTCTCTTCTTGTTTTCGTTTGTTTTTGTTTTTATTAAATTTATATACCGCCCTACTCCCGAAGGACTCAGGCACAAAATAAAATACATAGATACAAAAGTTAGAAACATAATTAAAACCAGATTAAATAATTTTAATTCTTCTCTTCTCTCTTCTCCGTCGTAACTCAAACGCAGGGAATTTCCAGGAAGCGGGAATTTGATCACGTTTTTTCAGTTCTTCTTCATCGCTTTGGAGGGTTTTATCTTTCAAGCAAACTTCGGAAGGAAACAGCCCACAATTCCTATCAGGTACGCTTGATCTCTTCTGCTTTTGAAACACAATTTTTTTTATTTGAGTTTATCCTAATATAAAATACAATTGAAAGTAAAGATAATAGGGAAATGGAGAAGGACAAGGAAAACAGCCCGCAATTCCTGTCAGGTACGGCCGATCTCTTGTACTTTTAAATATAATTTTTATTTGAGTTTAAGAGAATATAAAATACAACTGAAAATCAAGGGAATAGGGAAATGAGGAGGGAAAGGGAAAGAAATGTAGGGGAAAAAAAAGAATAAACCGGTGATTTCCAACTTTTTTTCAGTGCAGTGAGGTCCAAAATAAAATTACAACCTCAGCTTTTTACTTAGTTGAATGCTACCCATTTCTGTCACAACGAGGACAGGTCATCCTCGACTTGACACTTCGTTTAGTGACCGCTCAAAGTTATGACGGCACTGAAAAAAAGTGGTTTTCCATTTTTCACACTTTATAATCATTCCGGCATCTCCATGCTCACAGGTTCAAAATTCGGAGGCTCGGCAACTGGCATGTACTTATGACGGTTTGCATGTGATTCCCTTTGGCAATCCGATGAGCAAAGTTAATGGGGGAAGCCAGTTTCACTTAACGACCAGGATTACTAACCTGTCACTTGAGGACTACCTGTATTTGATTCATGATCCCTCTTTCTGCTTTGGGAAGAAGTCAAGGGGAGGGGGATTTCAAATGGGGAGAGGCAGTGGTGGGATTCAAATAATTTAGGCCGTTCAAATAATTTAACCGCCTAATGACCGGCTGGGTGGGCGTGGCCATGGTGGGCGTGGCCAGGGGGTGTGACAGACAGCACTCGGCCTCTTGCACCCCCCTGGGGGCAAAAACGGGCCGTGGGGGGCGCTGTTCCCACCCCGTGCCCCATTTTGGACTTTATAGGCCTCCCTGCAGCCTCCTGGGAGCAAAAATGGGGCGCGTGGCGACTCCTGGGAGGGGTGGGGCCAATCAGCAATTTAGCTACCGGTTCTCCTGGAACCGGCTGAAGCCCATCACTGAGGAGGGGGCTGCGCTCCAGGAAGCTCACATCGCACGTAACTTGGAAGGTGAACAATTTTGTGCTTCTCTCTTTTCTAGGTTCTACCTCATTATGGTGGGCATGTTTTTCACAGTCAGTGTGGTGAACAACTATGCTCTCAACCTGAACATTGCGATGCCCCTGCATATGATATTTAGATCGGTGAGGTTTTATTTCCCTTTTTAATGATTTATTTATTTATTTATGTCTTTAATATGTAATATTTTTATTCATAAGACAAGGAGATGAACGTGTCTGATACTTCTTCCTCCTCCTCCTCCTCCTCCTCCTCCTCCTCAACAACAGCTCTGTGAGGTGGGTTGGGCTGAGAGAGAGTGATTGGCTTGAAGTCACCCAGCCGGCTTTCATGGCTAAGGTGGGACTAGAACTCACTGACTCCTGGTGATTGGACCAAAGTCCCTCAGCCACTTACATGCCTAAGGCGGGACTAGAACTCACTGTCTCCTGGTGATTGGACCAAAGTTCCCCAGCCACTTACATGCCTAAGGCGGGACTAGAACTCAATGTCTCCTGGTGATTGGACCAAAGTTCCCCAGCCACTTACATGCCTAAGGCGGGACTAGAACTCCCAGTCTCCTGGTGATTGGACCAAAGTTCCCCAGCCACTTACATGCCTAAGGCGGGACTAGAACTCACTGACTCCTGGTGATTGGACCAAAGTTCCACAGCCACTTACATGCCTAAGGTGGGACTAGAACTCACTGACTCCTGGTGATTGGACCAAAGTTCCCCAGCCACTTATATGCCTAAGGTGGGACTAGAACTCACTGACTCCTGGTGATTGGGCTAAAGTTCCCCAGCTGGCTTTCATGCCTAAGGCGGGACTAGATCTCACTGTCTCCTTGTGATTGGCCCAAAGTCACCCAATTGGCTTTCATGCCTAAGGTGGGACTAGAACTCCCCGTCTCCTGGTGATTGGCCCAAAGTCACCCAGCTGCCTTGTGCGATTGGGATGCTTGACGGATGGGTTTCACAATCTTCAAATTCAGAACAAGTAGTCCTCAATTTACAACCATTCATTGAGTGACCGTTGGAAATTAGAACAAAAGCGAGAAAAGAGACTTACGACCAGTCCTCACTCTTATGACCACGGCGGCATCCCCACAGCCATATGTTCGAAAGTCCAACATTTGGACAACTTCATGTGTTTACAAAGAATTCCATTGTCACGTGATCTGCATTTGTGACCTTCCCAGCTGACTTCCAACAAGCCAAGTCAATGTGGGAAGGCAGATTCACTTAATGACCGCATGATTGTCTTTGCTGTTATGGCGATTCACTTAACAACGGTGGCAAAAATGTCATAAAATCATTGCACTATACCTGTACTGAATTGAGGATTACCTGTACTACTATATATATCAACCCACAACCTTCTTGTCCTTCAAAAGATATCCAGTACAAGTAGCCCTCAACTTACAATGGTTCATTTAGTGACCATTCAAGATTACAACGGCCCTGAAAAAAAACCCGAATTAGGACCGATTTTCACACTTAATGACCGTTGCAATATCCCCATGGTCCTGTGTATCAAAATTCAGATGCTTGGCAACCGGCTCATACTTACGACCGCTGCTTTGTCCCGAGGTCCCGAGATCCCCTTTTGCGACCTTCTGGCAAGCAAAGTTAAGGGGGGGAGCCAGATTCACTTAACAACCATGTGACTCGCTTAACAACTGCAGGGATTCGCTTAACAGCTGTAGCCAGAAAGGTCGTAAAATGGAGCTAAATTTCACTTAACCAGTGTCTCACTCAGCAACAGAAATGTTGGGCTCGATTGCGGTCGTAAGCCGAGGCCCACCTGTACCTTCATCCCTAAATTATTGTCGTAATTTATAGTCATGAGTGTGAAAAACGGTGCGAAGTCACCTTTTTTTCAGTGCCGTTATAACTTTGAATGGTCACTAAATGAACTGTTGTAAGTCGAGGACTTGTCTGTATTATCCCAATTGCTGTTAACCTGTCTCCCCCCCCCCTTTCTTTTCCATTTGATTCCCTGTAGGGCTCTTTGATAGCCAGCATGGCGCTGGGGATCATCATTCTGAAGAAAAGGTAAGATGGCTTCTTCTGGTAGCTCTTGGACGTGTTTATGGCTTCTCCTTGGGGTTGGGCCCAAAGGACAGTGCGTGTACAGGTAGTCCTCAAACTTATAAGCCTTCATTTATCCCCGAGGTGCTTTTTCCAGAGGCAACTGGACTTTCTTGTTCTTCTTCGTCAGAAACTGTGCAACGTGGCCTATGCGGTACAATGCAGTGAGACATGGGCAGATCTGTACATTGGGGAAACAAAACAACCACTTTACAAACGCATGGCGCAACATAGGAGAACAAATCCATCAGGATAAGATTCAGCAGTCGGTCTGCATTTAAAAGACGAAGGCCACTCTTCGGAAGACAGCAAAGTCCACATTTTGGACAGAGAGGGCTGCTGGTTTGAAAGAGGGGTCCAAGAGGCCATCTATCTAAAAACTGAACAGGGGAAATTTCCTGACCGTTAGAACAATTAACCAGTGGAACAACTTGCCTCCAGAAGTTGTGAATGCTCCAACACTGGAAGTTTTTAGGAAGATGTTGGATAACCATTTGTCTGAAGTGGAATCCTTTCATTCCCCACTCACTATTCAGTCAGAACTGAGGAAGCTTCTCGGATGAGAAGCGAAACGTCTTCAAAGAAAAACCAGAAAGTCCAGTTGCCTCTTGAAAAAAAAAGGCACCTTTGGGACAACCGTAACTTGGATGACGGAGAGTCTCCGTAGACAAACATTCATTTAGAGACCAAAGTTACAACGCCACCGAAAAAAAGGTCCGTTTTTCACACTTAACGACCGTTGCAGCCTTTCCCTGATCAAAATTCAGACGTTTGGCAACTGACTCCTATTTATGACGGTTGCAGCATCCCGGGGATCCCGTGATCCCCTTTTGCGACCTTCCAGCAAGCCAAGTGGAGGCAGCCGAATTCGCTTAACAAATGTGTGACTCACTTAATGACTGCACTGGTTGATTTAACAGCTTGTGGCAAGAATGGTCATAAAATCAGGCAAATCTTACTTGACTGTCTCGCTTAAGCAACAGAATTTTTGGGCTCGGTTGTGGTCGTAAGTCGAGGACTACCTGTTTCACACGGGGGGGGGGGGTGTTAGGAGGATTTTAAGACCCTCCCCCCCCTCTCTCTCCGTTTTTGACCTCCTGTTTTTCAACAAGACATTTTGAGTCCTTTTCAGAAACGGACGAGCAAGATTTGAGAGTCGGGGACATCAACCCCCCCTCCTGGTTTTCTGAAGAATTGCGAGGGTGGGTGGGTGGGAGGGCAGAGGATTAAGTAATCCTGAGGAGGGGGGCTTGTCCTCTGGAAGGGGCGGGGCCAAACCGGTATGTGGGAAGGATTATGCTTGGGAATGAGATGTTCTCATTGTCCTCCTTAAAGAGACCCCTACTCAAAAAAAAAAAAAAAGGGAATCGCATTGCCGAGATTTGATGTTCTTGCTGTCCTGGAGGGGGTGAGGGATTTAAATGGGGGGAGGGTCTGTGGTTGCTATGGAAGAAGGAGCCATTATTTAGAGACTAAGAGACAGGCAGTTTGGTCTAGTAGTGAAATTCCCAGGCGAGAAACTGGGAGACAGAGAGTTCTAGTTTTGCCTTAGGCAGGAGAGTTGGCTGGGTGACTTTGGATCAATCACTAGGAGACGGTGAGTTCTAGTCCTGCCTTAGGCATGAAGTCCATCTGGGTCACTTTGGACCAATCACCAGGAGACAGTGAGTTCTAGTCCCACATTAGGCATGAAGTCCATCTAGGTGACTTTGGACCAATCACTAGGAGACAGTGAGTTTTAGTCCCACATTAGGCATGAAGTCCATCTGGGTGACTTTGGACCAATCACTAGGAGACAGTGAGTTCTAGTCCTGCTTTAGGCATGAAAGCCATCTGGGTGACTTTGGACCAATCACCAGGAGACAGTGGCCTAAACTCCCCCAGCCGGCTTTCATAACTAAGGCAGGACTAGAACTCACTTCCTCCTGGCTTCTAGCCAGGTGCCTTCACCACTGGACCAAAGTGGCTCTTTCTTTCTTGCTACAGAGCTGAGATTCTCAAAGCTTGGGGGAGGGGGGGTTGTTTCCCATGCAAAGTTGAGTGGGGGGTCTCGGCCTGTGCTGTTCCTTTTATTGAAGCTCTCTCCTCCTTCTCTTGTCCAGGTATACTGTCTCCAAATACATCTCTATAGCTTTGGTCTCTCTGGGCATTTTCACCTGTACTCTCATGTCAGCCAAAGAACTGGTAAGTCCCGTTCTCCTCCATGTTAAGTACCCTGTTGTGTCTTCCAAGATTAGACGCACAACCACAGCACACCCCACGCTCTTCCCGGGCACCAATCATTGGCCAAACTCGTGCGCCCTGCCTCCGAAGGGTGGATCCGAGATAGGGCAGCCACCTTTCTCTGTGAAACTCTACCTGTCCTCCCAGATCAGATAGGATGGGCATGCTTCTAGTTCAGTGATGGCGAACCTTCTCGGCACCGAGTGCCCAAACCAGAATGCACATTTATGTGTGTGCATGTGCTTGCGCCGGAGTGCTAGAAATCCGAAAACCAGCTGGCTGGCGCATGGATGCCTGTTTTTCGGCCCTTTTTGGCTGTTTCCTGGGCCATTTTCCAGGCCAAAATCGGCCTGAAAATGGCCCGAAAAATACCCTGAAAAAGTCCCGAAAAATGACCCGTTTTGGGGCTATTTTTCGGACTATTTCAGGCCATTTTACGGTGCTCCGGCGGCCATGAAGACCAGCTGGCTGGCACGCATCTGCATGCCGGAAACCAGAAAAGCAGCTGAATAAGGTGCGTGTGCCCACAGAGAAGGCTCTGTGTGTCATAGGTTCGCCATCACCGTTCTAGTCCTTTCCCCTAAATATTGCCATCTTATGGGAACAGCCTGACTAGGTGGCTGTCGATCAGAAAGGTTGGCAGTTCGGCAGTTCGAATCCCTAGTACTGCGTGAAACGGGGTTGGACTAGATGACCTCCAAGGTCCCTTCCAACTCTGTTACTGTTATTTAACAACTGTCTCGCTTAGCGACAGAAATTTTGGGCTCAATTGTAGGCCGTAAAGGATGGGGAGAACTTATCCCAGCTCTTGGAGAAAAGACAGGTCTTCAAAGCTTTACGGGAAGCAAAAAGGATGGGGAGGGGGGACAGTCAAATTTCAGGGGGGGGGTGTTTCATAAGGGTGAGGCTCCCGAGCTGCCCTCGGATGGCAATATTTTGGGGAAGGGGCAAGGACCATGCCCATCCTGTCTTTAGGAGAAGGAATGGCAGAATCTGGTGGAGGAGTGAAAAGAGCTATCGGTCTTAGAATCCCTACGTAGTCACAAGTGAACTAAACTCCAACCAGATTTAAGATGGGAAAGGAGAAAAACAAAAGGAGGGGATTTGAGAAGATGGGAAAGGAGAAAAACAAAACGGAGGGGATTTGAGAAGATGGAAAGATGCTATTCGTCATGTTAGTGTCCCAAAAGTTGGGGCAGCATCTTCACATCTTCTCAAATCCCCTCCATTCTTCTCCTTTCCGTTAAATCCGGTCGGAGTTTAGTTCGTTTGTGACTACGTAGGGATTTTAAGGCTGGTGCCTCTTTTCACTCCGCCCTCAGATTCTGCCTAAAGATTGGATGGTCCTTGCCCCTTCCCCTAAATATTGCCATCCAAAGGTAGCTCGGGAGCCCCTCCCCTGTGAAACACCCCCTGAAATTTGGCAGGCCCCCATCCTTTTAGTCTTCTGTAAAGCTTTGAACCCTTGACTTATCTCCAAGAGTGGAGATAAAAGACGATAAAAAACTTGGCACCCGGGTTTTGTTGCCCTTCTTGTTTTGAATGTACTTACTTTTAATGACTTTATTTTAAAATGTGGTTTTAAATTTTGATTGGCAGCCGCCCAGAGTCGATGGGCGGCTCCATAAATGTTTTAAATTAAGAAATGGCTCGTTTGATGGGCTGCAGCGAACAACAGAAGGACATTGGCAGAAAGCTGGATCTTGCCCCTCTTTGCGGTTTCCTTTTTTTACCTGGCCAGGTGGCCCAGGCCCAGCCCAGACTAGCTAATCCCAGTCAGGGAGACCCACCTGGTCTAGTTTATTGGGAATATTTTCGTGACTTTGTCAATGAGTTTTAAAGCTGGAACATTGCACCTGTGTGCAGAAAAAGCCAGGGAAGGTATTAAAAAAAAGGGGTCTCATTTTTTTTTCCTGTTTGAATTTTTTGTCTGATTAAGTTGATTTATTGGTCCGCCAGCAGCCAAGTAATTCCAAGGAGCAACAGCAGAGGAAAAAAAAAAACATTAACTACGACTAACACAAATATAATAAAAGCCATAAACCCCTGAGGACTTGCCCAATAAAAATGACAGGTAGAGAAAATAAGCAAACTGAAGTGAAATAACGAAGAACAAGGAGATAAAAGTATTTGAAATCGAAGCATTAACGTTACTGTTCCAGTACTACACCTTCTTACGACCGTACGGGTAGTCCTCGACTTATAACCCGCAAATTCTGCCCAAAATATGTTGGTAAGCAAGACGGTTGAGTTTTTCCTCACGTTTTACGACCGTTCTTGCCACCGTTGTTAAGTGAATTGCTGCGGTTGTTAAGTTAGTCACAGGGTTGTTAAGTGAATCCGGCTTCCCCATGGACTCTGCTTGGCAGAAGGCTGCCAAAGGAAATCACGTGACTTTGGGACCCTGCAACCGTCATAAGTCCATGCCAGTTGCCAAGCATCTGAATTTTGATCAGGTGACCATTGGAAATGCTGCAACGGTCGTAAGTGCGAAAAAATGGTCCTAAGTCACTTTTTTTTCGGTGCCATTGTGACTTCGGTCACGAAATGAACTGTTGTAAGTCGAGGACTCCCTGAAGCTGCCGAGAAGAACCTGCCCTCTTTGGTGGAGATCATGAGGACTGGTGTGAGAGCAGGGAGGAGGTAAGAGGAACAGGTACGCTGAGGTCTCAGGGTCAGGCTGGCCACAGGGGCGAATCCCCTCTTCCTCCAGGTGGGATTTGGGGAAACCTTCCACCCAATGCAGCATTTTATGGGTGGTGTTTACAGTTATATACCAGTTGCATTTATTTATAATCTTTTATCTTAATGTGATGCCTATTGATGAATCTTGTAAGAACAGATCAGTTGCAGAAATTGTTATTTTCTTTTTCTTTCTTTCTTTCTTTTTCTTTTTTTCTTTTTTTCTTTCTTTCTTTTTCTTTCTTTTTCTCTTTCTTTTTCTTTCTTTCTTTTACTTTCTTTCTTTCTCCCTCCTCCCTTTCTTCTTTCTTTTGATCCCTCATTCTCTCTTCTCCTTCCTTCCTCCCTCCCTCCCTTCCTTTTCTTCTATCAATCCATCCATTCTTCTCTTTTGCCCTTCCTTCCTTCCTTCCTCTCTCCTTCTCCTTCCTCCCTTTCTTCCTTCTTTTGATCCATCTATCATTCTCTCTTCTCCTTCCTTCTATCTTCCTTCCTTTCTCTCTCTTTTTCTCCTTCTTTCCTTCTTTTGATCCATCCATCATTCTCTTTTCCTTCCTTCCTTCCTTCCTTTTTACTCCTTCCTTCCTTCCTTCCTTCCTTCCTTCCTTCCTTCCTTCCTTCCTTCCTTCCTTCCTTCCTCCCTCCCTCCCTCCCTCCCTCCCTCCCTCCCTCCCTCCCTCCCTCCCCCCCTTTTCTTCCATCAATCCATCCATTCTTTTCTCTTCCTCCTTCCCTCCCTTGTAGAGCTCTGTGTCGGGTGCGAGTGAAGACAAGGAGAGCATCTCTGCCTTTCTCTGGTGGCTTCTAGGTCAGTAATTGCTCCCCACGGTCAACCCTCTTCTGAGCCGAAGGGGCTCAAAACAGAATCCGGTTTCCCAACCAAACTCTATCAATTGAACCATTTAATTTTCTAGTGTGGCGGGAGGGGAAGGGCGATTCCAAAATAGTAATAAGAATTAGTGTAATCTTTGAATTGCAGCTGCTTCATTTAAACTTAAACATATTCAATCAGATGTCATTTGTGGCCTGGCCTTCTCCTCTTTGTTCGGTTGCCAGCAGGTTTTTTGTTGTACTTTGTTCTGCCCTGATTGAAGTTGTGATGTGGTTGCTCCGTCCACCTACACAACAGAGGCAACAGGTGCATTAATCACAGCAGCAAAAATCCTTTCTATCTTGCCACCCGAACCCTTTCCCTGCCGGGCCTTTGCCAAGCTCAGCTGGATCATTGAACCTTGGGTGTGTTCACTCAGTTGATAGGAAAAAAACCTACGGAAATTACTCACTCCATAAGAAGGGGAAGTGGGGTGTTGACGGTATTAATGCCGGCCTTTACGAGCTGTGCACAGACAATATTTTTATACAGGGCCAAGAATATGTTTTCATGTGTTTCCTCGATGCTTTTTGAGATTGGTGAGTTTCTTGCAGACATTTTATCACCCAACTAGGTAACATCATCAGTGCTAGAAGGGGGCAGGATTTGTGGAGAGGAGGAAGAGGAGGAGGAAAAGGACTGTGGGGATCCTCTGAGTTTAGGTGTTTGCTTGTGGATGTTTTATGACCCAACTAGGTAACATCATCAGTGTTAGAAGAGGGAGGGGATTTATGGAGAGGAGGAGGAGGAGGAATGACTGTGGGGATCCTTGGTGCTCTCTGAGCTTAGGTGTTTGGTATCAACATTATGTTTTAGGAATCGCGGCCTTGACCTTTGCCCTCCTCATGTCAGCCCTAATGGGGATCTTCCAAGAAACCATCTATAAGAAGTTTGGAAAACACTCCAAGGAAGCCCTCTTCTACAATGTATGTGTTTCCCCAGTCTGTTTTATCTGGTTTCAATTTGCAGGAGTTAAGGGGTTTCCCCCAAATGTCAGGTTACTGTAGAATTTCCCAGCCAGCATGCTTTAAGATTGGAGGACTTCAATTCCCAGAATTCCTCAGCCAGCATGCTTTAAGATTGGAGGACTTCAATTCCCAGAATTCCTCAGCCAGCATGCTTTAAGATTGGAGGACTTCAATTCCCAGAATTCCTCAGCCAGCATGCTTTAAGATTGGAGGACTTCAACTCCCAGAATTCCCCAGTTAATATCTTTTAAGATTGGAGGACTTCAACTCCCAGAATTCCCCAGTCAGTATGCTTTAAAATAGGCGGACTTCAATTCCCAGAATTCCTCAGCCAGCATGCTTTAAGATGGGAGGACTTCAATTCCCAGAATTCCTGAGCCAGCATGCTTTAAGATTGGAGGACTTCAATTTCCAGAATTCCCCAGTCAGTATGCTTTAAAATGGGTGGACTTCAATTCCCAGAATTCCTGAGCCAGCATGCTTTAAGATGGGTGGACTCCAACTCCCAGAATTCCCCAGTCAGTATGCTTTAAAATAGGCAGACTTCAATTCCCAGAATTCCTCAGCCAGCATGCTTTAAAATAGGTGTACTTCAATTCCCAGAATTCCTCAGCCAGCATGCTTTAAAATAGGTGTACTTCAATTCCCAGAATTTCTCAGCCAGCATGCTTTAAGATTGGAGGACTTCAACTCCCAGAATTCCTCAGCCAGCATGCTTTAAAATAGGTGGACTTCAATTCCCAGAATTCCTGAGCCAGCATGCTTTAAGATGGGTGGACTTCAATTCCCAGAATTCCCCAGCCAGCATGCTTTAAGATGGGTGGACTTCAATTCTCAGAATTCCCCAGCCAGCATGCTTTAAGATGGGTGGACTTCAATTCCCAGAATTCCTCAGCCAGCATGCTTTAAGAGAGCTAGACTTCAACTCCCAGAATTCCTCAGCCAGCATGCTTTAAAATAGGCGGACTTCAATTCCCAGAATTCCTCAGCCAGCCATGCTTTAAGATTGGAGGACTTCAACTCCCAGAATTCCTCAGTCAGCCATGCTTTAAAATAGGCGGACTTCAATTCCCAGAATTCCTCAGCCAGCATGCTTTAAAATAGGCAGACTTCAATTCCCAGAATTCCTGAGCCAGCATGCTTTAAGATAGGTGGACTTCAACTCCCAGAATTCCCCCGCCAGCATGCTTTGAGAGGGTATGCTTCAACTCTTCTACTATGCTCCTGAATTTGCAGGCGTGATGGGGATTGTGGTGCAAACTTAATTTTGCCGGTTCTGTTCCAAAACTATTGTTTTATTTTTTTTCCTCCTAGCACGCCCTTCCTCTTCCGGGATTTCTTTTCCTGGCTCCGGATATTTACAGGCATGGACTTCTCTTCAGTCAAACCAGTGAGTTGATACGGAGAGCTGATTTTTCATTTGAAACCGAAATATGGCAGGCCCCCCGCTTAACATTAGGAGGATTCTGGTAGTTGTTGAGTTGTCCTCTGCAGGACGGAGTGGAGTTACTCAACTTAAGACCAGTTGCTTAGCACAGGGGTCTCCAACCTTGGCAACTTGAAGACTTGTGGACTTCAACTCCCAGAGTTCCTCAGCCAGCAGCGCTGGCTGAGGAACTCTGGGAGTTGAAGTCCACAAGTCTTCAAGTTGCCAAGGTTGGAGACCCCTGGCTTAGCATGTTACATGTTCTTTAAAGGGTCCCAGCTCACCATCCTCTCTTCTCCACAGGACTGGTCCAAATGCCGTTGATTGGGATCAGCCTACCCATCATGTGGTTGTATCTCATGATGAACGTCATAACTCAGTATCCTTTTTTTGGGAAGACAGTAACGGTGCAGACAGTAACGGTGAGGTTGAGGCTCAGCCAACATTCCTGGCTTCCCTACGACAGAGGGAAGCCAGAGGTTGTTAAGAGTCCTGCATCTTGTTAAGGTTTTGGAGTGGTGCGGTGGCCTAGAGGTGGAGCTCTCGCCTTACAATCAGGAGGCCGTGAGTTCGATCCTAGGTAGAGGCAGATATTTCTCTCTCTCTTTCTCTCTGGGCACAATGGGAATAGATCTGCCGAACAAAACTCCTCATTGGCAACAGGAAGGGCATCCGGTCATTAAACCACTCTGCTAGCTCCATTCAGTTGCCCAGACTCTACCCCGCAAGGGATTATGGGGTCGTTAAAAGAAGATGGTCTGGTTAAGGTTTTCATTTGAATGATTTGTTCCTTTCTCTGGGGGGTCTTTGAACTTGGTTGCTGTTCTGTCCCCGTCCCACACACGCATCCCCACAGACGGCCCAGAGTTAATAAGCCACACAACAAAGTCTTTGAAGATAAAGCTGGCAGTAACCCAGTGGCTAGCTGCCAATTCAGACTTTACTCACACAGAACAAAGATTAGACTGCAAGCATTCCGATAAAGCAGGCAAAGTTTCTGCAATACAAGGATTAGTCCAAATGCAGCTGCACAAGGCAGGCAGAAGTCCAGTAACGCAGAGATCATGGATTATTTCTAATTTTTGCTCGTCACAAACTGAACCGGCCACCACACCCACATTTATACCCTGTGGGGTGTGGTCCAGTGACTCAGCTAATCTCTGGCACGCCTTCCCCTCTGCTGCGCACGCTTCTCCCTGCGCCTTTGCCGAGGATCCAGCCAGCACTTATCTCCTTCGTCGCTGTCCACCTGTGGCTGCGGGGACGTGCTTGGCTCTGGGCCTATCTCTTGGCCTTCGGTGTCCTCCGGAGGCATTGCCAGAGAGGAGGGTCCTGGAGAGGGAGGCCTTGCCAACTCCTCTTCCTCACTCTCAGAGTCTGCATCTGTCGATAGCCCAGGCTCAGGCAACGGAGCCACCACAGTTGCTTTCTTGCAGATATTTCCTGACCCAACTAGGTAAGACTCCATCCGTGCTAGGCTGGGAACAGGAATCTTCTCAACTAAGGTCAGCAGCTGGTTAGAGTTAGATAAGGATTGATGGCTCTCAAAGAGGATTGGATTTATTTGGCTTGTGGCTATGTACGGATTCTAGGCTGATTCCTCTTTTCACTTCCCCCACCAGATTCTGTCATTCCATCTCCTAAAGATAGTTTGGAGACACGGTCCTTGTCCTTGTCCCTTCCCCTAAATATTGCCATCTGAAGAGATTAGGGAGCCCCCTGCCCTATGAGGCACCCCCTGAAATTCAGCTGACCCCACCCTTTTTGCCTTCCGTAAAGCTTTTTTCCCCCAATATAGATTTTTTGTTGCTTTTCATGTTCTTAGCTTTATTGCATTTTTAATGGTTTTATTATGGTTTTTACCGTATTTTTCGGTGTATAACACACCTTTCCCCCCCCCCCAAAAGAGGGTGAAAATCTGGGTGCGTCTTATACTCCGAATGTAGCCCCACCCAGCTTCTCAAACGGAGGTTTCAGAGGCTGAAAAAAGCATCAGAAACAAAACTTCAGAAAAAAAGCCTCCAAACAGAGCTTCAGAAAAGAAGCCTCCAAACAGAGCTTCAGAGGCTTTTTTTCTGAAGCTCTGTTTCGGAGGCTTTCAGAGGCAGGAAAAAAAGCTTTTTTCTGAAACGGAGTTTCAGAAGTTTCAGAGGCTGAAAAAAAAGCAAGGCACAGGGCTCACAACCAAAGAACCTGTTGCTAAAATTCACCTGATTGGGAACAGCTGATTGGGGGATTTCGGGGAGACCGATCCACCTGCCAATCAGCTTTTTTCTTATTTTCCTCCCCAAAACTAAGGTGTGTCTTATACTCCGAAAAATACAGTACTTTGGATTGGGGGCCACCCAGAGTTGATTATAAGATGGGCAGGTATATAGATATTTCAAATAAATTGACTATCCAGTTGGTACCACATCAAAGAAGCTGCAGAAACTTTCCAGAAGAAGTTTTCATTTGGAGAAGTGACCACAAGCAAGGTAGAACTTCCTGTTGGCATTCCCAGATGGAAGGACGCCGTCTTCACATCTACTCCGATCTTCTCCTTTTTTCTTCCCCTCCTTTCCCTTAACTCCACTCTTTTCTCAGATACATCTGCATCCGAGGGGTCTTCATCTTGACCACCGAGTGCACCTCCTTAACCGTCACGCTGGTCGTGACGCTGCGGAAGTTCGTCAGCCTGATCTTCTCCATCCTCTACTTCCAGAACTCCTTCACCATCTGGCATTGGCTGGGCACCTTCTTGGTCTTCGTGGGGATGTTGTTGTACACGGAAGTGTGGAAAAATCTGGGATTCATCCGACCCTGTGGTCCCAAGAAGGTGGAAAAGAAGCAGGAATGATGATGGAGAGCTTTCCGTCGGACTGAGGCCTTTATCGCTAGAGGGTTTCGCACCGTTAGGACGGAAAAGGAGTCAGATTCTTCGCTGGCGGGACGGGAACATTGATTTTTGTAACGCAACAGTTGCAACTCTTGGCTGGGCCAAGCTGGCATACCCCCCCTTGGAGAAGGGGAAAACGGTTTTTGCGTCTTTGGGTTGTCGAGGTGACAAGGTGGTTTCTGCGACTCCATTAATTGGGCAATTTTGCCCCCGAAGTTTGCAAAAAACCCCACAAATAATCAACATCGGCTTCTTTCGGTTCACGGAGATCAAATTATTGGGATCAAACTCGGACTTTAAAACAAATATGTGTGGAAGTCGCTGGAGTGGTGCGGCGGCCTAGAGGTGGAGTTCTCGCCTCACAATCAATTGTGCAATGTATATGCATATTTATATTTATAATCTGCGTTGACAAGCAAGTAGAGTTGCTTTCCTTGGTGCTATGAATCCGTGTTCCTCAACAACTTTTAAGATGCGTAGACTTCAACTCCCAGAATTCCCCAGTATGGGGAATTCTGGGAGTTGAAGTCCACGCATCTTAAAGTTGCTAGGTTGAGGAACATAAATAATGGAGAAGTATTTTCTTTCTTTCTTTTATCCATAAATGCATCTCATCTGGTTACTTTGGTGAAGTGGTTAAGGCACCAGAAATCAGGAGACTGTGAGTTCTAGTCCTGTTTTAGGCACAAAGCCTTAAAAACTGAGCCACACACTTTTTCTGAGCCCTGGGAAGGAGGCAATGGCAAACCAGTTCAAAAAAAACCTTGCCAAAAAAACCTGCCTGTCTTTGTCTAGTCGCTGAGAATCAGGCAAGCTTTAATTTTTTAAAAAAATACAATTTTTGTTCTTATCGTTTTGGGGGAATTTCCCCATCTTCAATGTAGCTGAATAGGGTTGTGTTAAATTGCGATGCCCTGGAATTGTTCACATCTTTGTGGGACCCTTTAATCTAGGAAGACATGCACAAGCATGCATGCGAACACGGTTGGGGGTTCAAAGCGCTCCCTTAAAAGATAGAATGGCTGCAAGCGAGCACCCAGCCAGATAAACTAGGTTCCTCTTAAACCTGGTTTGTTTCTTTCCGCTGGCGCGTAGCAGTTTTGTGAAAAGCCAGCTTTTGAGTTGAACACTTGGTGCCAAGCCAGAAAAGAGGTTAATTGACGTAACTCGGTTAAGCCTGTTGTGGGTTTTGCAAGACCTCTTCTTCGTTGGCCAAAGATGGTTTCCTATCTAAGTTAGTTGGTCAAATGCAGGCTTGGTTTAGCAGCTGCAAAGTGTGCAAGTGGTTTTGTTCCTTTCTTCCTCCGTTGCTTGAAGGCAACACTGAAGAGAGGCGTTCTTGAACGGTGTTTTGGCTCCTCTACAAATAAACCCACATTGTATTAGCTAGTCAACCAACGTGGACGTAATCTGTTTTTTGCAGGAAAAATAAGCCCGGAAACCCATTTCGTCGTGAACATCAAAAATCTGGTTCGTCTCGTGAACACAATCATTCTCATATTTAATGGTAATTCTGGTATTTTCTGTCGACACGATACCTCATCCTTGCACACACACTGGGAGTCAGGTTTGGATAGGATTCTTTCGCCATAAACTTAATTGAGTATACAGCTGATGTTTTGAGCAAGAAGATAAGTTTTAATTCATCCCTTGAAGCTCTTAGGTTTGAAAAGAGAAACTTTTGCAAGGCGTAGAGAGATTGTAGTATGGGTGTCTCTTAAAAAAAATACCCTGTGTGGATCCTGGCTGAAAATAGAATTTATTCAATAAAGAATGTTTGTGAAATACAGATTTCCTGATCTATTTTTTTTCCCTCTGTGGACCTCAACTCTCAGAATTCCTTAATGCTTGGTTTAGTTTATTTTTATATGAAACTAGCTGATAATCCGGCGTTGCCCGAGTATTTATTTATCCCAATCCTTTATTAGACACGAAGAGCAACTTCACCCTGAGCCCTGATTTCAGCGAGAATGAAATTAGTTAAAAATGTTTTTTCCCTGTGCCCCCAGAAGCTAGCTGATCCATGATCATTTGGTATGTTTTTTTCTGATCTTGATTTAGAAGTGGCGTCTCGTCTGCGAGCTTGACATTGTTGTTCTTTTCTCGTATGTAATCTGCGTGAAGTACGTCGTGTCGGTCTCGTAGTGATGCAGGCAGGCCGAGTTGCAGTAATGTTTTATTGCTCATCAAAGCCTTGTGGAAAATATCCGGGCCAAACGTAATTTCTAATGTTGGATTTTCCCTTTTACCAGAGAGAGCCCCCTTGTGGAGTACTGTGAAGCCGTTACCATGGCAACTCTACTGCTGTACAGTAGAAGCCATTTTAAGGCAGTCCAGTAGAAGCCATGTTAAGGCACAACAGGCTGTATCTTAACAGAATACACACCGCAAGGGGTGTTGGGGTGTCTTAGCCCCATAGTATTTCTTTCCAGAGAGTAAGTCATCTGTGTACCATGTTTGGTTGAAATTGCTCAAGGCGTTCCAGAGTTATGCTGGAACAAACACACATACACACATTTTTATATATATAAAAATATTCAATCAGGGGCCAACATTGTTCTGTCCACTGAATGAATGAATGAATGAATGAATGAATGAATGAATATCTATCTATCTATCTATCTATCTTATCTATCTATCTATCTATCTATCTATCTATCTATCTATCTATCTATCTATCTATCTATCTATCTATCTATCTATCTATCATCTATCTATCTATCTATCTATATTCATTCATTCATTCATTCATTCATTCATTCATTCATTCATTCATTCATTCAGTGGACAGAACAATGTTGGCCCCTGATTGAAATTTAAAAAAAAAACCCGACCCCAACATCACACAGGAAAATAAATCTTTATTTAAAAGGAGCTAAATAGATGAGGAATGTTTGAAATTGTACAGTAAGGCACTCATTTGATATACGGACCAACAGGTTTCTTACATTATGGCAGGGGAAAATAGAAATATTGTTCTAAATAACATTATAATCTGCTAAATCTCTCCTTTTTACCCAAGAAAAATCTGACAGGTGGTCCAAGAGCTATATATATATATATATATTTATATATATATAAACTCGCAAAGAACACCAGGGAGCCACCAGAAATAAATGCGGAATTTCCATTGTGTCACCAAACAAGTCTTTTAAAAACCATGAGATGTTTTCTTATGCCGGATCGGCTGGTCCAAGCGGGTTTTCCATCTTATGAGTCGGGGCCCATAAGTGCTACTCGGGAGTCAAAGGCGTTGCTGGGGGGGGAGATGGACACCGGTGTGCCAAGGCTACGGCTTCAGCCACACGACCGAGGCGTAGCTGTCTGCGGGGGCCGCTTTGGGCTTCTTGCGACCGGACGGGATGGGAGGAAGGACTGGCTTGGTGTTGGATCCTGGACGGACGGTGACCATGGGAGGGACGTGTGGGGAGGGGGTTTTGTGCTTGGGGGTCTTCTTTTCCTTGCTGTCCGCAGGACGGTCGGCCTCTGTGAAAGAGAACAAGGGAATCGAGATTCTGTTTGGAGAAAGTGACCATGATGTGACTTTTTCTTTTCATTTTTCTCTCTCCTTCCTTCCCTTTCCTTTTTTTTCTTTTCCTTCCTTTTTTCCTTGCTTCCTTCCTTCCCTCCCTTCCCTTTCCTCTTTCTTCCTTTCCTTTTTCTTCCTTCCTCCCCTCCTTTCCTTTTTCTTCCTGCCTTCCTTCCTTTCCTTTTTCTTCCTTCCTTCCCTTTTTCTTCCTCCCTTCCTCCCCTCCCTCCTTTTCTTTTTCTTCCTGCCTTCCTTCCTTCCCTCCCTTTCCTTTTTCTTCCTTCCTTCCTCCCCTCCCTCCTTTCCTTTTTCTTCCTTCTTTCCCTCCTTCTTCCCTTTTTCTTCCTGCCTTCCTTCCTTCCCTCCCTCTTTCTTCCTTCCTCCCCTCCCTCCTTCTTTCCTTTTTCTTCCTTCCTTCCTTCCCTCCCTCCTTTCCTCTTTTTCTTCCTGCCTTCTTTCTTTCTCTCCCTTCCCTTCTTCTCTTTCCTCTTTTTCTTCCTTCCTTCCTTCCTTTTCTTCCTTCCCTCCCTCTTTTTCTTTTCTTTTCTTTTCTTTTCTTGTCCTTCCTTCCTTCCTTCCTTTTCCTTTCTTCCCTCCCTCCCTCCTTCCTGATGCCTATTTATTCAAAGCTTTGAATTGGCGCTTACCTTGTCGGCTTTTTTCATCGGCGCCTTCCGCCACAGGCGTGGGGACGGACCTGGAGGTGCGGCTGGCAGATGTGCTGGGAGAAAGGGGTGCTCCTGAATCAATGAGGGACTTTTTGGCTGGTTGACCTGATTCCTTGCTGTTGAGGGAAGGAAAGGGTGAGGAGGAGTCAATGCCCAACGAACGCTAAGCTACGACCCCCACATCATGTAGGCTCCACCAGTTCTCTGCGCACTTGGGAGGCCTTCCTGGGCATGATGTCTTCCTGATAAGAGAGATGGGGGCATTCCTTGCTTGGGGATCATGGGTCTTGTAGTGCATTGTACTGTAGGGCTCCAGGTTCAGGAGGTCTGATCACAGGCCCTGACACATCAGCCATGGGCCGTGGAGATGATCTACTCTTGCCACTTGGATGGTGCCAAGGTTTTGCAGGCTCACCAATTTCTAGTTTGCAGAGTCATGGATGCCCTTAATCTGTTGCATGGTAGGTTGTCAGGCTGGGCTGTCCGTCTCCCTGATAAGAGCGATGGGGGCATGCATTCCTTGACGGGGGATCATAGGCCTTGTAGTCTTGAGGTATCTTTAGGGCTCTAGGTCGGGGAAGTCTAATCAGAAAAACTGGAGGTTCTGGAGAAGGTCCCCGGAAGGAGTCACGTCTCTACTCACCTGGGGTCAGGGGTGGTGGGTAGGATGGAGGTACTGGTGCTCGTGCCGCGTCTGAAGGACCCCATGGAGGTGAAAGACGGGGGCTCCAAAAACTGCCTATGCATGCTGGTGAGGCCTGAAACGCGGAGGGCATCCCTGGAATGGATCGGAAAGAGTGACTGTTGGTTCTACGGCAGTGTTTCTGAACCTTGGAAGCTTGAAGGTGGGTGGACTTCAATCTCCCAGCTCTAGAACAGTATTTCTCAACCTTGGAAGCTTGAAGATGGGTGGACTTCAACTCCCAGAATCCCCCAGCCAGCAGCGCTGGCTGGGGGATTCTGGGAGTTGAAGTCCACCCACCTTCAAGCTTCCAAGGTTCAGAAACACTGTTCTACGGAGTCCGCCTGATTTTTGCAGCTCTGAGCTCGCTTTTTTCGTTTTCTGGTTGCGCAAATTTTATTTCTAAATGGCTTTTCCTTCTGGTGGAGCCTGCCACCATCCATCCATCTATCCATCCATCCATCCATCCCTCTCTCATCCATCTATCTATCTATCTATCTATCTATCTATCTATCTATCTATCTATCTATCTATCTCAATCTGTGTTTTCCCGAAAATAGGACCTACCCCAAAAACAAGCCCTAGACTAGAATGAGAGATGATGAATAGAATAGAATAATAGTAATAATAGAATAGAAATAGAGAATATATAGAGAATATATAATATAATAGAGAATATATAATAGAATAGAATAAAATAGAATAATAGAATAGAATAGTTTAGATACTGGAAAGAAGAATAGAATAAATAGAATAGAATAGAATAGAATAGAATAGAATAGAATAGAATAGAATAGAATAGAATAGAATAGAATAGAATAGAATAGAATAGAATAGAATAGATATTGGAATGAAGAATAGAATAGAATAGAATAGAATAGAATAGAATAGAATAGAATAGAATAGAATAGAATAGAATAGAATAGAATAGAATAGAATAGAATAGATATTGGAATGAAGAATAGAATAGAATAGAATAGAATAGAACAGAACAACAGAACAGAACAGAACGAGAGAATGGATTCACTTAATTGCCTTGCTTAGCAACAGAAATACTTGGGCTGAACTGTGGTCATAAGTCGAGGACCACCTGTGGTCCAGATTCTAAGTCTCAGGAGAGCATCCCCCACCCCAAATTATACCCATTAGACCCCCGTGCTCTGAAAACAGACATCATCGATGACATTGTGGGAAGATTTTTTTTAAAAAAAAAGCAATGTTGCAGCATGCTCAGGCTCCGGCGGTGTGACAGGCTTGTGCAGGCCGAGTGCACCTGTGCTCACACCTGGGAAACCGGTGTGCCTGGAGGAAGTCTGCGGTTCCCAAAGACAAAAGGCAGGTGCGGCTGGGAGTTTCTGCTATGTCTCAAATCCAGAGGAGTAGAGTAGAGTAGAGTAGAGTAGAATAGAATAGAATAGAATAGAAAATATGGAATGGAATGGAGTAGAATAGAATATATGGAATGGAATGGAATTAGAATAGAATAGAATAGAATAGAATAGAATAGAATAGAATAGAATAGAATAGAATAGAATAGAATAGAATAGAATAGAATAGAATAGAATAGATGGAATGGAATGGAATAGAAAAATAGAATAGAATAGAATAGAATAGAATAGAATAGAATAGAATAGAATAGAATTTGGAATGAAGAATAGAATAGAATAGAATAGAATAGAATAGAATAGAATAGAATAGAATAGAATAGAATAGAATAGAATAGAATAGAATTTGGAATGAAGAATAGAATAGACTAGACTAGACTAGACTAGAATAGACTAGAATAGAATCAGGAATAGAATAGAATAGAATAGAATAGAATAGAATAGAATAGAATAGAATAGAATAGAATAGAATAGAATAGAATAGAATAGAATTTGGAATGAAGAATAGACTAGACTAGACTAGACTAGACTAGACTAGACTAGAATCAGGAATAGAATAGAATAGAATAGAATAGAATAGAATAGAATAGAATAGAATAGAATAGAATAGAATAGAATAGAATAGAATAGAATAATGGATTGTTCAAAAATGGAGGGTGGTGACATGGGGTGGATTGATTCCAGTTGAGGTTGCATTCGCCACCCTGCCTAACCCTGGTTTGTCTTAAGCCACTTTTGGGATTTGTGACACGCCTGAGGACCTGCGAGCAAGCGCCAAGGACCCCGGTTAAGGACCAAATACGCCTGGCCTGTTGTGTTGCACGGCGCTGCTGAGTCCCACCGTTTTAGCTCACTGGGTTGTGTGGGGGCGACACGTTTTGTCGTTTTGTTAATAGCCAGAAGTTTCTGCTGTCATCGTCTTCCTAAATCTTAAAATGTGTGGGCTTCCAGCTCCCAGGAATTCTGGGAGTTGTAGTCCATGCATCTTAAAACGGCCAAGAGTTGGATATTCTTTAATCTGTATTTTTTCAGCTTTGGCAACCTGAAATGCGTGTGTGGACTTCAACTCCCAGAATTCCTCACGTAGCATGGCCGGCTGGGGAATTCTGGGAGTTGAAGTCCAGAAGTCTGAAAGTGGCTAAGATTCTCCCTCTCAGCCCAAACTACCTCATGGAGTTGTTGTTGCGAGTAAAATAGGAGGAGGGAGGAGGATTAGGAATGTTCACCTCCTTGTTTATAAAAATAAAGGTGGGGTATTTATCAAGCAAACCAAAAGAAACGGACAAGAAGCAAGCAAGCATCTGTAAGTTTTTCCCAATGCAAAAAGACCGGACAAAATCCAGCCTTTTGTTTTGTTAGAAAAAAAAATATATTCTTTTTTTTAGTTGCATCTGTAATATTTCTTAAGCTTGATCTTCCACCCTCCCGCCCTGGTCACTGAGGGTTAAAAAAAGAAAAGAAAAGAAATACCCCCTCCTCCCTCGTCCACATGGCAATAAAAACAATGTGAGCAGATCTAACACCATCCTCAAACCCAGGATTTGGAAAATCAAAAACTGTTTTTATAGCATTTGAAAAAATGAGAAGGTGGGGAGAGAGACAGAGACACACACAGAGAGAGAGAGAGACAGAGAGACAGACAGAGAAAAACAGAGAGAAAAACAGACAGAGAGACACACAGAGACAGAGACAGACACACACGGAGAGAGAGACAGAGACACACACACAGACAGAAAGATAGAGACAGAGAGAGAGAGAGAGAGACAGACAGACACATGGGGAGAGACAGACAGACACAGAGACAGAGACACACACACACACAGAGATAGAGACAGAGACAGACACAGAGACAGACAGCGAGCGAGTGAGAGACACACACACACACAGACAGAGACACACACACACACAGAGACAGAGACAGAGACACACACACAGAGACAGAGACAGACTGACAGACACACACACACAGACAGACAGAGAGAGAGACAGGCAGACACAGAGACAGAGACACACACACATGGAGAGAGAGACAGACACACACACAGAGAAACAGAGAGAGAGACAGGCAGACAGACAGAGAGACAGAGAGAGACAAAGACACACACACACACGGAGAGAGAGACAGACAGAGACACCCACAGAGAAAGAGACAGACACAGAGAGAGAGAGAGACAGGCAGACAGACACAGAGAGACAGAGAGAGACAAAGACACACACACACACGGAGAGAGAGACAGACAGAGACACCCACAGAGAAAGAGACAGACACAGAGAGAGAGAGAGACAGGCAGACAGACACAGAGAGACAGAGAGAGACACACACACACATGGAGGGAGAGACAGACAGAGACACCCACAGAGAAAGAGACAGACACAGAGAGAGAGAGAGAGACAGGCAGACAGACACAGAGAGACAGAGAGAGACACACACACACACGGAGAGAGAGACAGACAGAGACACCCACAGAGAAAGAGACAGACACAGAGAGAGAGAGAGACAGGCAGACAGACACAGAGAGACAGAGAGAGACAAAGACACACACACACACGGAGAGAGAGACAGACAGAGACACCCACAGAGAAAGAGACAGACACAGAGAGAGAGAGAGACAGGCAGACAGACACAGAGAGACAGAGAGAGACAAAGACACACACACACACGGAGAGAGAGACAGACAGAGACACCCACAGAGAAAGAGACAGACACAGAGAGAGAGAGAGACAGGCAGACAGACACAGAGAGACAGAGAGAGACAAAGACACACACACACACGGAGAGAGAGACAGACAGAGACACCCACAGAGAAAGAGACAGACACAGAGAGAGAGAGAGACAGGCAGACAGACACAGAGACACAGAGAGAGACACACACACACACGGAGAGAGAGACAGACAGAGACACCCACAGAGAAAGAGACAGACACAGAGAGAGAGAGAGACAGGCAGACAGACACAGAGAGACAGAGAGAGACAAAGACACACACACACACGGAGAGAGAGACAGACAGAGACACCCACAGAGAAAGAGACAGACACAGAGAGAGAGAGAGACAGGCAGACAGACACAGAGAGACAGAGAGAGACAAAGACACACACACACACGGAGAGAGAGACAGACAGAGACACCCACAGAGAAAGAGACAGACACAGAGAGAGAGAGAGACAGGCAGACAGACACAGAGAGACAGAGAGAGACACACACACACATGGAGGGAGAGAGACAGACAGACAGACACACACACACACACACAGAGACAGACACACACAGAGAGAGACAGACAGAGACACACACACACAGAGAAAGAGACAGACACAGAGAGAGAGACAGGCAGACAGACACAGACAGAGAGAGACAGACACACACATGGAGAGAGAGAGATACACACACACACACACACAAACACACACACAAAGAGACAGACACAGAGAGAGAGAGAGACACACACACACATGGAGAGAGAGAGAGAGACAAACAGACACAGAGAGAGAGACAGAGAGAGAGACAGACAGACACACATGCACAGAGACAGATGATATAGGAGTTTGTGGAATTGACTGTGACGAAGTTGTAAGTGGGGAAAAAAAGCTGGTTGCTTGCAAAGTGTTGGGTGAAGGGGAGGGAATTTGCTTGGGGGGGGCAGGTGTCAAAATCCGCAAGATGTCAACTGTGGTGTCACCGTCACCATCTGACAGATTTTGACATGTTCACACATGCACCCAAGACGCCCCTTGCTGGAGTTACAGATGTCCTTGGCAGCAGTCGGGGGACGGGCGGGTGGGTGCTCTTTTATGCCGAACTGCCTGCTCTCCAAAATAATAAGAATCGGGAAGGACCTTGGAGGTCTTCTAGTCTCCTACAGACTACAAAGCCCCTCCCTTCCCCTCCCCCAGAATAAAATTTTCTTTATTCTTAATATTAAAAAGAGGCCGGATCGAATATTTCCCCTAAAGGAGAAGACGAGAAACATCATTTTAAAGGCAGAAAGCAAACCTGGTCTTCCTGCCGTAGGAAAACAGCCACAAGCAGAAGCCGGAAGAGGCTGCGCTTGGTGAATGGATGCTTTGTACAGCCAGGCCACTCTAGTCATAAACAAAGGGCAGCCAGAAACTCACAATAAGCAGTTTACAGGCAAGGAGCCGAAACTGACAAGATTAGCCCAGACAAACAAAACATCCAGAATTTGCATTTCCCCCTTTTGCCTGTAGAGCCAGCCATGACCTACATAACTCCATAAGAATCTGGCAACAGCCATGAAAATATTAAAAGGAGGCATTATTGCACAGGAACAGGCATCTCGATCACAGAGCCCCAAACAATGTATGAAAGCCCACCGACTCTCAACCCCGTTTTGACAGCAGGCTGCTGTCGCTGTAGTTTCTGGTTACCAAATAAACATTTTGGAGACCTCCCTCCGTTCCGAAATGCAGCTTGCCACCATTTTATTTCAGCGCCTTTCTTCCAGTTTGGAACCACACCTGATTTTTACTTCCAGCAAGTCCAACCCCCTGCTCAAGCAGGAGACCCTAGACCCATTTCAGACAAATGGCTATCCAATCTCTTCTTAAAGCCTCTTCCAGTGATGAAGCACCCACAATTTCTGGAGGCAAGTCGTTCCACCGATTAATTGTTCTCACTGTCAGGAAATTCCTCCTAACAGTGATAATTAACATTCAGAGTATTATGCAGTGGTGGGATTCAGCCGGTTTGGGTGAATCGGTAGTTAAATTGCTGGCTGGCTCCGTCCCTCCCCTCCCCGCCCCTTCCAGGAGTCCCCACACGCCCCATTTTGGCTCCCAGGTAAGTGCAGGGAGGCCTCCTAGGTCCAAAATGGGGCACGGGGTGTGTGGCCCGTTTTTGCTCCCAGGGGGTGCAGGTGGCCAAGTGCCGCCTGTCACACCTGGCCACGCCCACCATGGCCACACCCACCCAGCCGGTCATTAGGGCAGAGAACCGGTTGTTAAATTATCTGAATCCCACCACTGGTAGTAAGCCCATGTATTTTGCTTCCTGATTTCTTCCCTCCTCCCTTCTTTGGCGCAAACCACCATTCCCTCCTCCATCTTTTAGGGAGGGGCGGGGGTGTCCATTTTTACCTCTCGAACAGCTGGGAGTAGGAGGAGATGGTTTTGCCCATCAGGCCCTGCTTGGCCAGACGCTGCCTTCGCTGGAGCGACGCCTCTTCCTGGAGATGGGACACAATCAGCCCTCTTAGTGGGGGGGTGGGGGTGGGGTGGGGGATCAGCACAAGGTTTGGGCACAAGTCATGATCCGGGGGACATACAGCAGGTTCTGCAACCAGTTAACCTTGGTGATGTTAGGGCACCCATGAGGTCACTTGTCCCCCCCCGGGCGGGGGCAGCCATTGGTGGTCAGGTAGACACACCATTGGCAGGTGAGGGTTGGGAAGAAGGAACCCATGGAAGAAAGGACCCCGTCTTGGCTGAATGGTCTGGGTGGAAAGTTCATGGGACTTCTTCAAAAAATCCCACGTGAAGGTATCTGCCTGGCTTCGTTGGTTGGAGGTGAACGTGGAGCTTGAGCCCTAAGATAACCCAATTTCTGTGACCAGTAGGGGAGTCTTTCCCGATCTTGACAACTTTAAGATGGGTGGACTTCCAGGATTCTGAACATGGAAATTTTTTTTTTTTTAATTTGATTTATATGCTGCCCTTCTCCGGAGACTCAGGGCGGCTTACAGTGCGTTAAGCAATAGCCTTCATTCTTTTGTATATTTTATACAAAGTCATCTTATTGCCCCCACAAACTGGGTCCTCATTTCACCTACCTTAGAAAGGATGGAAGGCTGAGTCAACCTTGAGCCTTGGAGAGATTCGAACCAGCAGTAATTGCAGGCAGCTGGTGTTAAATTACAGTGCTTAGTCTGCAGAGCTATCCAGGCTCCCAGATTCCCCCCACCTCCATCCTAAAGATTGATAGCTAGGGAATTCTGGGAGTTGAAGTCTATCATCCTAAAGCATGCTGGCTGGGGAATTCTGGGAGTTGAAGTCTATCATCCTAAAGCATGCTGGCTGGGGAATTCTGGGAGTTGAAGTCCAACCATCCTAAAGCATGCTGGCTGGGAATTCTGGGAGTTGCAGTCCACCTATTTTAAACCATGCTGGCTGGGGAATTCTGGGAACTGAAGTCCACCCATCTGAAAGTTGCCAAGATTTAGAAACCTGGCACTAGACCATCTTCAATTTATAGGTAAAGCTCTGGAGAAAACTAGGAGCTGAAGAATCCCAGATGGTGAACAATTATCCAGGATAAAACTATTCCTGCTTCGAGGAACTGTGGGCAACATACATTTCCCTACCCCTCACCACTAAATTTCACTCGGACAATAACTCAATAAGTATACGAGGCCAAGTATAAAAAGAGTTGACCAGTTTTGAGCTGGTACTGTCTACTCTACCTTAGCAGAAATTCAATGCACCTTAAGTGCAATGGTTGACTGCATTTCCTTCTTGGAAACAGAATATCATGGTTGGAAGGGACCTTGGAGGTCTTCTAGTCTGACCCTCTGCTCTGGCAGGAAGCCCTATACTATTTCAGACAAATGGCTGTCCAATCTCTTCTTAAGAATCTCGTGTTGGACCGCCCACAACTTCTGGTGGCAAGCTGTTCCACTGATTAATTGTTCTATGTGGAATTGGGCTCGTAGAAACAGCCAGGAGCATAGAAGAGTTCAGAGGCAGATGCATGAATAAATGTCTTAAACGTATTTATTCATATGATAAATCATATTAACTATGTACCACAGAGATCAAGTCTCATGAGGAACCAACATTAGAAGGGAGAGATGGAGAGAGCAAGGTGGAAAAAAGTTGGAGGGGGTTTTATACTCAGGCCCTAAGCCCCTCCTTTCCACATAGGGGTGGAGACACTCTCTGCCTCCACTGGTGTCTATTTTTTTTTTAATTTTTTAAAATTTGATTTATATGCCGCCCTTCTCCGGAGACTCAGGGCGGCTTACAATGCGTTAAGCAATAGCCTTCATCCTTTTGTATATTTATACAAAGTCAGCTTATTGCCCCCACAAACTGGGTCCTCATTTCACCTACCTTAGAAAGGATGGAAGGCTGAGTCAACCTTGAGCCTTGGAGAGATTCGAACCAGCAGTAATTGCAGGCAGCTGGTCTTAATAACAGGGTGCTTTAGACCACTGTACTACCAAGGCTCTTTTTATATGACACATGTGCCAATGGCTTGCAAATACTTGACATTCTAACTGTCAGGAAGTTTCTCCTTAGTTCTAGGTTGCTTCTCTCCTTGATGAGTTTCCACCCATTGCTTCTTGTCCTGCCCTCAGATGCTTTGGAGAAGAGCTTGACTCCCTCTACTTTGGGGCAGCCCCTGAGATATTGGAAGGCTGCTAACATGTCTCCCCTGGTCCTTCTTTTCATTAAACTAGACATACCCAGTTCCTGCAACCGTTCTTCATGTTTTAGCCCCCTAATCCTCTTTGTTGCTCTTCTCTGCACTCTCTCCAGAGTCTCCACATCTTTTTTTACATCGTGGCGTCCAAAGCTGGATGCAATATTCCAAGTGTGGCCTTCCCAAGGCCTTGTAAAGTGGTATTACTGGTACTCACTGTTCAGTTCTCTTGTTTTTCCTCAAACCTGTCCAACCAACCTACGCCTCTAAACTTTCTCCTGGACGTGGAGATCTAAGAGGTGTCTGCTGCCTCCTTCTTGAAGGCCGGGATCCAATGGGAGAAACTGAGGCAGGAGGCTTCCCTTTGGGCCACCTACCTCTCTCCAAAACGAAAGCCTTTTGCTGACCGGGGGATAACGGATTGGTTTCCGACTCCTTTTCTCCATCTGGAGGGGCACCTTTAGAGATGGGAGGATGGGCCCTGACCATCCGAGCATGGAGACCTCCAGGGATGAAATTCCCCATTATGACACCGTCACTCTAGAACGTTCTCCCACCATGGCCATCTGGCTTTGGGTGAGGTTTCTCCTCTTGCTTCTCGATCAGAATAGAGCTGGAAGGGACTATGGAGGTCTTTTAGTCCAACCCCCTGTTCAAGCAGGAGACTTCGAACCATTTCAGACAAGGGACTGTCCACTCTCTTCGTAAAAGCCTCCAGGGATGAAGCACCCACAACTTCCGGTGGCAAGCAGTTCCACTGGTTAGTTGTCCTCACTGTTAGGAAGTTTCTCCTTAATTCCAGGTTGCTTCTCTCCTTGATTAGTTTCCATCCGTTGCTTCTTGTCCTGCCCTCAGGTGCTTTGGAGAATAGCTTGACTCCCTCTTCTTTGGGGCAGCCCCCCAAATATTGGAAGACAGTTATGATGTCCCCCCTAGTTCTTCTTTTCTCTAGACTAGCCAAAGCCAAACTTCTCCTAAGGGTTGGTTGAAAAATTTACTGGAGGAGAAACCCCAAAGAGTTAGTCTGTGGAGCAAACCATCAGAAAAAGTCTGGTGGCCCCCTCTTTTTCAGCTATTAATTTTCTTGCAAGGCATCAATTTCACTTATGCTGGAATCAAAGGTAGTCAGATAAGGTGCTACTGAGTTTCTCCCGATTTTGGGGGGACCAGGTTGCTTAAAATATACACAGAGAAACTGTCAATCACTCTTTCTGGACTCCTCTCTTCCAAAAGATGTTGGGATCTTCTGGATACAAAGCAGGGAACTTCTCCGTTGAGTATGTTTTTCCCCCGTGGAGGACCATAAATGGATCCATGATGGGAAGACTTCCTGGCCTTGCTCCAAGTCAAACCAAGGAATCCTTTCCTGTGACTAGGTATCCGTGAACGGGAGACCTTGAGGATCCACTCATGTTGACGTTCTTCCCCAGTAGCCTGGGATCAAAGGAAAGGGCCTCCTCACGATGGGCAAGGGAAGAAAATAAACCTCCTGAACTGAACTGAAGAAGCTGCCAAGCGCCGGGGAAATCAGGAGATTCGGGCAGTTCAAACGAGTCTAGAGATTTCTTGCTAGCTTAAACTCTCTACAAGAACCTGAACTACTAACAGTCAAGGGAAACGAGCGGGAGATAAAGAAGGCATTCAAGGTGGGATGGACCTAAATCTCTTGTGGGTGGGAAGGGACTCAAAACTTACGATGCGTTTGATCCCTCCCTCGGGCTCAGCCTGGTCATCTCCCACAGAAGCTTCTTGGGTGAGAAGCTAAATGTGTCAGATCTGCCACGACTTGGTCCTTTAGGAAAGAAAGACCCTCAACTCCCATTTTTAGCGAAAAGGTAGGCTTTACTAAAAGTCAAGTGGTTTACAGTACAGCAAAGTCAGAACTGAAGTTCGCATGCCAAACTTTGCCGGCGAACTTTTCCCACCTTGTTCCTCCCCAGTACCCCCTCCCCATTGCTGGTCCCTTGTTGTCTAATCGTATTTGAATAAAATTGTCTTAGGGACTGTCTCTTCAGCAGCAGACTGAGTGGTCAGCCGTTGTGTTCCGTTCCCAGCGCTTTGGCCTTGGGATGGTGTCTCTGAAAAGTAGGATAGGTTGTCAGCCTTCCCCACTCCCAGCTGGCTCTCTCTCCACCCATGGTTCATGGGCAGACTGGCAGTTAGCAATTGCGAAGCTCAAACGTAGGAGGGCAATTCTGACAAAAAAGCTTTCTTTTTACAACAGCCAAGAATGTCCAGTTGCCTTTTGGGAAAAGCACCTTTGGGACATTCTTGGGAATCCACCTGGACTTCAACGCCTAGGTTGCCTGCAAGCGTCCAATTCGGATTAACATGACTTTGTGTGTTTCATCAATAGCTCATAACCGGTTCTGGTCTCTTTTACTTACCACCAGGGTCTTCTGCGCTGAAAGTTGGGCTGATATTTTGGCGGAGTAATTTTTGGCTGAGGAATCCAGAAATTCGTTGGGAGTCGGCGAGGGGGCGACACCATCGGTCCCTCTGACGTTGCTTACCTTCAGAGCTGCAGTCGACTCCTTGCTGGGAGCTAAAAACAAAGAGCAGATCATCGGTGGAACGGCTCTGCCTTCAGAAACGGTGGCTGCTCAAATCTTTCCCCAGATTTGGGAAAAAATTTGGGTCAGAAATGTTAAAGTTACGCAAGCACAAAATTTGAGAGAGAATTTTTATAAAATGTTTTACAGATGGCACTTAGATCCTAAGAAATTATCATGTATGTCCTCGAATTTGCAAGCTAAATGTTGGAGATGTGAATGTGATGACGCAACCTATTATCATATATGGTGGACCTGTAAGAAAATCAAGGCATTCTGGATAAAAATTTGGTGGGTGATGCAGAACATTCTGAAAAGAAGGTTGAAATTTACTTAATTGTTCCTATTGGGTATAACGACGGATTGTACAGTATCAGAGACTAAATTGATTTTGAATCTAATATCAGCAGCTAGGCTGTTGGTAGCGCAATACTGGAAGAAAGAAGGACTCTTTGCCTACTATTGAAGAGTGGATACCGAAAGTAACGAACTTAGCAGAAATGGCGAAAATCTCAGCATACTTGAAGGACCACACGCAAGAAAGATACGTATCGGAATGGAGAAGATGGATTGATTATATTCAAAATAAGTATCAGACAAGAAAATATCAAATAGCTTATGAATGAATGTTAAGTATTAGAAGTATTATGTTATCTATAGTGGAGTTAAGGTTTCAGGGGGGGAGTTAGTAGTCTGAGGATAGGTAGGTTAATCTAGCTCATGATTGTTAAATGAAATACCTTGTATTTTGCTCTGGGAAGTCTGGGGGGGAGGCGAGGGAAAGGATGGGGGGAACATGGGGGGGGGGGGGAAGAAAATTCTTTTTTTTGGTAAAACTTTTCAATAAAAAAAAAAAAAAAAAAAAAACTTGGCTGCTCCATCACCGGAGGTTTTCAAGAAGAGATTGGGCAGCTATTTTCTGACATGGGATAGGGCAGTGATGGCGGACCTTTTCGGCACCAAGTGCCCAAATGGGTACGTGCATGCGTATGCCGGAGCACCAGAAATCCGAAGACCAGCTAGCCGGCACGCACATGCCTGTTTTTTGGCTGTTTTACGGCTGTTTGGGGGACGTAACAACTCCCCCATGCTCCCCTCACCCCTCTGTGGATGTGCGTGCAACCTCCCCATGCCGTTTTGGGCCTAGTAGGCCTCCCTGCAGCCTCCTGGGCCCAAAAACAGGCCGTAGGGGGGGTGCCACTCCCTCTGCCCCCCCCGTGCATGCGCCCGCATCTCCCGCATGCACCCCGCTCCCTGTGCATCCGAAAAATCAGCTGGCCAGCGGGAGGCATGCGCGCGCATATGTAGTGGGCTCTGCGTGCCAGCTGTGGCAACGCATGCCATAAGTTCACTATCACAGCCCTATGTCCTAGGAAAGATGTTAGTAGCTCTCCATTCTATCCAACCGTTCGTGTCCCTTCCCCGTTTCACCATCTTAATGCAAACGTTCATATTAAAGAGCCAACCTCCAGGCAAGGTTTTAATAAAGAAATGAACTGTGTCAGCACTCCAAACTACATTCGTTCCAGTGCTGACATAAGGAGGAGAAGAGGGGGCAGCTGGCAAGAGGACGCTTGACTTTTCACCTACTTATTTTCTCTGAAGATAATATCCCCTAGGAGATGGGATGGGAGGGGGGACATTCCTGGGAGCTGAAGTAGTAGATATGGGGAGAGTGATTTGGAAGATGGCCAATGAGACGCAGAGAATTGGGGAACGGAAAGAAGTCAGAGTTGGCTACGATGTAGTCGGGAACAGATTGTCGTGCTTAATAAATGAAAGATTTCATCAAAGACTGTTTGGAAATGCAATTTATTTGAAGACGACACCAAAACCTGATAGAACTGTTCCTGCCTCCGCCATACGGGGAAGAGGGCAATCTTCTCCGGAATAGGGTCGTTACATTGATTTGAAACCCCTCGAAACGATGCTGTAAATGAATTTAATGAAGCGTGGGGGATTTTGAAGTTACATTTTTTTTACGGACGGCGGAATGGGCCAGACTGGGTGCTTTTAATGAAGTCGCTTTTGACTGGCGATGAAATGCAAATTGACGGACAGCGAGACAATTAGCGGCTCTTAAGAGCCTCTTCGAGGGACATCTGATGGTTTATGGTGGACGGGGAAGCCCAGGTATTTTTTAAAAAACTTTTTTGCTTGCTAGAAAGGTGGTTTTTCTTTTTTTAGCAATAAACCTTAGACTTACATACCGCTTCACGGTGCTTTCCAGCCGTGGATTCAGCCGTGTTTAATACCTGAAAGGTGCTTGCCGTCCGCTGCAGGAACCGTGGCTTTGGATTCAGAAGGCTGCACCAGCCCCAGGAACTCTTCCAGAAGACTGCTAAGTTTGGAGAAGGCTTCATCATAATCATCTGGAGGGGGTTTTTTGGGGAGAAGAAGAGAAGAGCTTTGGTCAAGGCTGGGAGGAGCTGCAGCCGTTAGCAGCCTAGATCATTCTCGTGATGCATCTAAGCAGGCCTCAACGTACGACCATTTGTTTAGTGACTGTTCAGGGTTACAATGGGATTGAAAAAAATGACTTACGACTGATGGCTAGTTTTTGTACTTATGATGATCACAGCATCCCTATAGTCATGGGTGCTTGGCAAATGGCATAGGGGGACTTCAACTCCCAGGAATGCTGGCTGGGAGATTCTGGGAGTTGAAGTCCACCCATCTTAAAGCAGGCTGGCTGGGGAGTTCTGGGAGTGAAAGTTCACCCATCTTAAAGCATGCTGGCTGGGGAATTCTGGGAGTGGAAGTCCACCCATCTTAAAGCATGCTGGCTGGGGAATTCTGGGAGTTGAGGTCCACCCCTCTTCAAGTTATCCAACAGCCACAGTAGAGACTGTTAGGTGGTTATGGGCCTGTTAACTGTGCAATCTGAGGTCCCCTTGCATTTGCTTCAAATGGATCTTTCCTTGTGATCCTCCTTCTGGTTAGGGTTAGGTTTAAACCTACTTTCTACAGTCACAGACTGACCTACATTGATGACGGCATCGAAGAAGCCTGGGAAATCCTGATTCACTCGGGTGTACATGTCCACCCGGCGGAGAGCTTCCTCGATCTCCGGTCTGCTGAACAACCCCATCCTCCGGAGGTGACCCCCATATTTCTCTTTGTTCACTGGAATCAGTAGGATATATCGTGGCACGAAGTAGGAATTCTTCAAACTTCTGACACCCTTTGAGAGAGAGAGAGAGAGAGAGAGAGAGAGAGAGAGAGAGAGAGAGAGAGAGAGAGAGAGAGAGAGAGAGAGAGAGAGAGAGAGAGAGAGAGAGAGAGAGAGAGAGAAGTTTTAACTGTTGGGGGGACCTTGAGTTATTAAATAATTCCAAGGACCAATTCAATGCAGACAGCCATAAGATGTCCCCCCCCCCCCAAAAGGAAGGGTGCTTGATTTGCGTTCTCCAAACTATATGGATCAGCCACCTTAAGAAGCCTATAAATCTCAGTAAGCCATTTTCTTTAGACAGAGTTTTCCAATCTTTGAAGACTTCGACTCCCAGAATTCTCCACCCAGCATTCGGGGAGTTGAAGTCCACACACTTTAATGCTGGCTGGGGAATTCTGGGAGTTAAAGTCCACCCATCTCAAAGCATGCTTGACTGGGGAATTCTGGGAGCTGAAGTCCATACATCTTAAAGCGTGCTGCCTGAGGAATTCTGGGAGTTGAAGTCCACCTATCTCAAAGTTGCTAAGGTTGAGAAACACCGCTTTAAGATGGGTTCACGGGAGTTTGCAGACTCTTCTGGCCCCTCTTCCTTCTCTCCCCCACAGGGTTCTTACCTTCCGCCTCTCCGTTCTCTGGATTCTTCTCCAGACCGTCCTGCTTCCATGGGATCAGACCACAGTTTAAACCCCAGCGCATAAACCTCGCAGCCCTGGAAATGCTTCTGCAGCCAGGGGGGCTTCCTACCTCTATATCTAAATGCACGCAGGTTGCCAGCCCTTCCCTAGCGATGCTTTCGATGATCTCTCGGCTCAGCCCGTAGTAGAAGCCGCTATATTTGAAAGTGACTATGAATTTCCCCTGAAATGAGAAGAAAAAAAAACAAAACAAAAATGGAAGCCCAGGTGAAGCAAACAACAAAGGACGAGCATTGAGAATGAGCCCTGCCTGGTTTCTAGCACATTGTAGTTTTGATATTTTCTACTTATCGTGCTTTTTTTTTTTTTTTTTTAAATTGATTTATATGCCGCCCTTTCTCCGGAGACTCAGGGCGGCTTACAATGCGCTAAGCAATAGCCTTCATCCTTTTGTATATTTATACAAAGTCAGCTTATTGTCCCCCACAAACTGGGTCCTCAATTTACCTACCTTAGAAAGGATGGATGGCTGAGTCAACCTTGAGCCTGGTGAGATTTGAACTTACAGTAATTGTAGACAGCTGGTGTTAAATTATAGAGCTCTGTCTGTTGAGCTATCCAGGCTATCCAGGCTCCTCTTGTGCGGTCCTTGGTGTTCTCTGAGCTTGGTGGTTTTCTTGTAGACGTTTCAGGACTGAATTAGGTAACATCATCAGTGCTAGAGGGGAGTAGGGTTTGCTCAGTCCCTTCTAGCACTGATGATGTTACCTAATCATGTCATAAAACATGCGCAAGAAAACCCCTGAGCTCAGAAAGCACCAAGGGGTCCGTCGTCCATTTCCTGTCTTATTCTCTTCCATCGGTTTTATGGCACCTAACTTTCCCATCAGCTGAAATTTACAAGACCCCTGTTCGAATCCTCCAAGCGTTACCAACGTTACGACCACGCAGGCGACGGAAGGACGCGCGCGAGAGAGAGCCGACTTTCTAGGCTTCTTCGACCTCTGTAGGCCCAAATGTCTCTTCCTTCCCTCCGTCCTGAGCGTGAGCCAGGATGGCTCTGCTGACACCTTCCTTTGGTTACTTCCCAAAAGGACCGGATTCCCTCCTCACCGTGTTCACCATCTTGTCAAATTCCTCCTGAGATACGTAATAGTAATCTAATCGGTTCTCTTCTCCGAAATAAGGGCTCCTGGTGGTATGGCAGGGGCTGAGGAGGAAGCAAAGCAGAAAGAAAAGGAACTGTTAACGGGGGAATGAGGGAGGTTGAGGTCCCATTCGGGGTTGAACTGAGTCACGGAATAACAAGATTGGGAAGGGACCTTAGAGGTCTTCTAGTCCAACCCCCTGCTCAGGCAGGAAACCCTAAACCGTTTCAGACACAGAGTTGTCCAATCTCTTCTTGAAAACCTCTGGTGTTGGAACACCCATAACTTCTGGAGGCGAGGAGTTCCGCTGGTTCCATCTGGAAGGGAACAGCTAAAGAACAAGGGTCGACTTGGGAGTAAGGCCACAGGTAGACGATGAAAGGCCCCTCCCAGAGGGAATAAAAGAGGAGCAAAAGAGGAGTGGAGTTTGCAGGAGACAATTAGTTCGCTTAATTCTCTTTTAATGTAAATTTTAATTTGTTCTTAACCTGGGGTTTTAAATTTGTCTTGGGCTAAATTGATTTAATTCGATTTTACTTCTGTTCTTAAATTTTTGTATTCTATGTGTTTTATCTTGTGCCTGTTCACCGCCCTGAGTCCTTCGGGAGTAGGGCGGTATATAAATCAAATCAAATGAAAAATGAAAATGAAAATGAAATTGGTTCATGGCTCTCCGTGACTCCTTGCCAGGTTTTGAAGATATTGGCCTGGCTTGGGGATGTCTAGGTCAGAACAGCAAGGACCTCACAGTCCTCCTTCCCCTCCCCTCCCTTCTAACACTGATGACGTTACTTAGTTGGGTCATGAAATGTCTGTAAGGAAACTACCAAGCTCAGAGAGCACCAAGGACCCCATATTTCCTCTTTTAACCCAACATGGTGGGCAATGGGGGGGACAGAGAACTAGATTCATTAGAAAAGACTGCAGCGTACCCACTTTCTACTATTCTCCCCCCCTTCTTTGAGGACCTCTGCCTCCACCAACTCCTCAAAGGTTCCCAAACGTGTAGGACTCACACCTGTATCTGAAATAGTTGTTGAACTTCCGGCAAAGCCTGTGACACAGTTCTCGCTTCCAGCAGGCCAGAGGTCCGGTCAACACCAACATGGGGTAGGGGGCATCAAGGCTGGGCAGGGTGCTGTAGGGAAGAGAAGAGAAAGAGTCTTGATGGTCTCAAGAATATTAGACAAAACCTGGACAGTCTGCGGAATGCTGGAAATGTGGGTTTGAGCGTGGCACCTATTACCATCAGTGGTGGACGTGCCCGAAAGCAGTAGAATTCTGGGGGAAAATAAAAAAAATGGCTGAATGAGATTTTAAATCAAAAGATCCAATGGCGACCAGAGACATGCCTGCTTGGCTCCAAACCGGAAAGTATGAAAAGAGACTTATGGTATCTCGCATTACACATCATCACAGCGGCGAGATTGGCGTACGCTCAACTTTGGAAAAATCAAAATATCCCATCAGAGGAAGCTAATATAAAGAAGATTTTAGACTGTGCGGAAGCAGATAAATTGACCAAAAAAATTAAAAGACAGAGACCAAACACAAATATGTTTATCTTGGGAAAAATTCTATAGGTGGCTAGAGAAGAGGAAAATATAACCCAAATTAGATGAGGAATTATATCTATTGAGAAACTTATACAAGTAAAGTGAGGTCGGATAGACCTAATTGTTTTATAAAGGTATGTAAGATGTTCTGTCTTCTCCGGATTATAATATACAGTACCGAATACTAGGTTATTAAGGTACTGCTTATAGGTATGTTTGCTTTTTTTTTTTCTTTTGTTTGTTGCTGTTGTGTTGTCGTGTTTGTTATTTATATGATGTGTTGTTCTTCTTTTGTTTTTAATGGAAAATGTAAATAATTTTTTTTTAAAAAAAGAATATTAGACAAAACCCCTGTGTGAGTTTCTCATCATTGAAATAGATCAGGGGTCTCCAATCTTGGCAACTTTTAAGACTTGTGGACTTCAACTCCCGGAATTCCTCAGACAGCTTTGCTGGCTGAGGAATTCCAGGAGTTGAAGTCCACAAGTTTTAAAGTTGCCAAGATTGGAGACCCCTGTAATAGGTGAACTTCTGTTAGGACTGCGTAGTAGACCGTGGACTGATGTGATTTTATTTAGCGTAATCTTCCTTCGAAATTTAAAAGTTGGTTAAAACACCAAAAAAGCTTTTGAGACTTTTGAACAGTCAAAAGCCTTCCAGAGTCCCAAAGGGTTTTCCAAGAATGAAACGTTGATAAACAGACTCTGTGAGGGTGCTTAACTCCTTTAATGACTCTGAAGGAAGAGAGTCAAAGATTGGGAGAAACTAGGCTTAATGGCAGTCACTGGGAGAAGGATCTCGGAGTCTTAGTGGACAACCAGCTAAATAGGAGCCAGCAGTGTTGCAGTGGCAGCCAAAAAAACCAACACAGTTCTAGGCTGCATAAACAGAGGGATACAATCAAGATCACAGGAGGTACTAATACCCCTCTGCAAAGCCTTAGTAAGACCACACCTAGAGTACTGCATCCAGTTTTGGTCACCACACTATAAAAAAAGATGTTGAGACTCTAGAAAAAAGTGCAGAGAAGAGCAACAGAGATGATGAGGGGACTGGAGGCTAAAACATACGATGAACGGTTGCAGGAACTGGGCATGGCTGGTCTAGTGAAGAGAAGGACCAGGGGAGACAGGAGAGCCGTCTTCCAATACTTGAGGGGCTGCCACAGAGAGGAGGAAGGGGGTCAAGCTATTTTTCAAGGCACCCAAAGGCCAGACAAGGAAACTGAACAAGGAGAGATTCAACCTGGAAATAAGGATAAATTTTCTGACAGTGAGAACAATCAACCCATGGAACAGAAGTTGCCTTCAGAAGTTGTGGGAGCTTCATCACTGGAGACTTTCAAGAAGAGACTGGACTGCCCTCTGTCAGAAATGGTGTAGGGCCTCCTGCTTGGGTGGCGGGGTTGGACTAGATGACCTACCAGGTCCCTTCCAACTCCAATTCGATTTGATCCCATCCCATCCATTCAGAAGACAGCTTGAAGCCATCATAGCTGCAAGTTTTGGTCACTCGCAGGGGAGTTTTCAATGATCAGTGGGTCCTGTTAAAGAGTTCCTTGTGTCTCTCGTTTTGGGTGTGAGGTGACAATCTGCTCTGACAGGTTGCTTCCAGGGAATGAAGAGGTGGGAATCATTATTTTGAACTGTGAGGTGAGGACTCACAAGATGGGATAGTCTGCTTGGCCAACCAAGATTCGGTTACATTTCCTACCACCAGGGTGTTTCTGGGACACCAATTTAGTTTGGAAAGAGAAGGAGAGGAGAGGAAAGGCTGAAGAAGCCCACTTCGTGAGAGGAAGAGGAGGAGGAGGAAGAGGAGGAGGAGGAGGAGAAGGAGGAGGAAGAGGAGGAGGAGAAGGAGGAGGAGGAGAAGGAGGAGGAGGAAGAGGAAGAGGAGGAGGAGAAGGAGGTGGAAGAGGAGGAGGAGGAGGAAGAGGAGAAGGAAGAGGAGGAGAAGGAGGAGAAGGAGGAGGAGGAGGAGGAAGAGGAGGAGGAGGAGGAAGAGGAGGAAGAGGAGGAGGAAGAAGAGGAGGAGGAGGAGGAAGAGGAGGAGGAGGAGGAAGGAGGAGGAGGAGGAAGAAGAAGAGGAAGGAGGAAGAGGAACAGAAGGAGGAGGAAGAGGAGGAGGAGGAGAGGAGGAGAAGGAGGAAGAGGAACAGAAGGAGGAGGAAGAGGAGGAGGAGGAAGAGGAGGAGGAGGAGGAGGAGGAAGGAGGAGGAGGAGGAAGAAGAAGAGGAAGGAGGAAGAGGAGGAGAAGGAGGAGGAGGAAGGAGGAGGAGGAGGAAGAAGAAGAGGAAGGAGGAAGAGGAACAGAAGGAGGAGGAAGAGGAGGAGGAGGAAGAGGAGGAGGAGGAGGAGGAGGAAGGAGGAGGAGGAGGAAGAAGAAGAGGAAGGAGGAAGAGGAACAGAAGGAGGAGGAAGAGGAGGAGGAGGAAGAGGAGGAGGAGGAGGAGGAGGAAGGAGGAGGAGGAGGAAGAAGAAGAGGAAGGAGGAAGAGGAACAGAAGGAGGAGGAAGAGGAGGAGGAGGAAGAGGAGGAGGAGGAGGAGGAGGAAGGAGGAGGAGGAGGAAGAAGAAGAGGAAGGAGGAAGAGGAACAGAAGGAGGAGGAAGAGGAGGAGGAGGAAGAGGAGGGATGAGGAGGAGGAGGAAGGAGGAGGAGGAGGAAGGAGGAGGAGGAGGAAGAAGAAGAGGAAGGAGGAAGAGGAACAGAAGGAGGAGGAAGAGGAGGAGGAGGAAGAGGAGGAGGAGGAGGAGGAGGAAGGAGGAGGAGGAGGAAGAAGAAGAGGAAGGAGGAGGAAGAGGAGGAGGAGGAAGAGGAGGAGGAGGAAGAGGAGGAGGAGGAAGAGGAGGAGGAGGAAGAGGAGGAAGGAGGAGGAGGAGGAAGAGGAGGAGGAGGAAGAGGAGGAGAAGGAGGAGGAGGAAGGAGGAGGAGGAGGAAGAAGAAGAGGAAGGAGGAAGAGGAACAGAAGGAGGAGGAAGAGGAGGAGGAGGAAGAGGAGGAGAAGGAGGAGGAGGAAGGAGGAGGAGGAGGAAGAAGAAGAGGAAGGAGGAAGAGGAACAGAAGGAGGAGGAAGAGGAACAGAAGGAGGAGGAAGGAGGAGGAGGAGGAAGAGGAGGAGGAGGAAGAGGAGGAGGAGGAGGAGGAGGAAGGAGGAGGAGGAGGAAGAAGAAGAGGAAGGAGGAGGAAGAGGAGGAGGAGGAAGAGGAGGAGGAGGAAGAGGAGGAGGAGGAAGAGGAGGAGGAGGAAGAGGAGGAAGGAGGAGGAGGAGGAAGAGGAGGAGGAGGAAGAGGAGGAGAAGGAGGAGGAGGAAGGAGGAGGAGGAGGAAGAAGAAGAGGAAGGAGGAAGAGGAACAGAAGGAGGAGGAAGAGGAGGAGGAGGAAGAGGAGGAGAAGGAGGAGGAGGAAGGAGGAGGAGGAGGAAGAAGAAGAGGAAGGAGGAAGAGGAACAGAAGGAGGAGGAAGAGGAACAGAAGGAGGAGGAAGGAGGAGGAGGAGGAAGAGGAGGAGGAGGAAGAGGAGGAGGAGGAGGAGGAGGAAGGAGGAGGAGGAGGAAGAAGAAGAGGAAGGAGGAAGAGGTCGCTTGTCTTCTCCCGCCAACCCCCGCCCCCCACCGGAGGAACCAGAAGGAGAGAAGGAGGAGGAACCGGAGGAGAGCGTCACCTGTTGAAGATGTGTTGGGGTTGCATCATGCTGTACATGGTCTGAGTCATGTGGTCCTGAGCAGACACCACTTTTGGAGGGGGGTCGTACTTGTTCACAGCGGCAACCTACTCCCGGTAAGAAAAAGGGGAAATATAGGTCAATTATGCATACAGGTAGTCCACGACTTACAAGGTGGCGCAGTGGTTAGAATCCAGCATTGCAGGCTAATTCTGCCGACTGCCAGCAGTTCGATCCTGACCGGCTCATGGTTGACTCAGCCTTCCATCCTTCCGAGGTTGATAAAATGAGGACCCAGATTGTTGGGGGCAATTATGCTGACTTTATAAACCACTTAGAGAGGGCTGTAAAAGCCCTGTGAAGAGGTATACAAGTCTAAGGGCTATTGGTAAGTGGGAAAAAAAGGAAGGAAGGAAGGAAGGAAGGAAGGAAGGAGAAAGGCAGGGTGGGAGGAGAAAGAGAGGGAGGGAGGGAGGAATCATCTATCTATCTATCTATCTATCTATCTATCTATCTATCTATCTATCTATCTATGATCTATCTATCTATCTATCTATCTATCTATCTATCTAGGATCTATCTACCTATCTATCTACCTATCTGTCACAAAAGGGGGCAGAACTCACTTAGCGACCGTCTCGCTTAGCAACAGAAATCTTGGGCTCCATTGCAGTTGTAAGTCGAGGTCTGCTTGTAATATTACGATTGAGTGTTGTGAGTGGGGGAAGGGCATTTACCTTTTCCTCTGCGGAGATCTTCTTGTGATCCAGTTTGATCAGTCGGAGCAGCATAAAAATCACCAGGAGCCAATAATCTTCTTGGTCCTGAGGAAAATGCAGAAATGGGTAGGTTTCATTTTTTTGTTTGATTTCTCAGGCTAATAAGAGGGAAGAGTTATTTTATCAGATTAATTCAATCGTAGTTTGACACGGGAAGTAGAGGAGGAGGAGACGCTGAGAGGAAATAAGAGGGTGCAGGGAGTCCTCGACGTACGACAGTTCGTTTAGTGACCGTTCAAAGTTACGACAGCATTGGAAGAAAGGGATTTATGACCGTTTTCAGAGTTATTAAACGAATGGTTTCAAGGGGAGGATTATCTGGAACAAGTGAACAAACCACTTACTTGGGGCTTTTCCCCAAGATGATAAAGTTTGGCGATTGCCCCGAAGGACTTCTTCCGAAGGACTTTTTTCGCAACTAATTGGGACTCAGCTGGGAATGAACGTAATTCTCAGCTGTTACAATAAAATAGGGGTGTTTTTTTTGGACTAATTGTGTATTGTAGTGACTCAGTAAGCCTAGGTCACAACAGATAATAGTAAACTTTATTGTCATTGTATGTGTATACACAGTATACACATACAATGAAATTCACTTAATGCCCAAAGACCAGGTCCCACACACATAACAATCCCCAAAAACCCACCCACCCACCACAAATTCCCCACCCCTAAAACCACCCAAACATCCACACAACAGACCAAGTGATGCTGTCCAACAGCTCCCTGATGGTGGCCCTTTAGTTCATGGTTGAGTGCAATGATAGCTCTGGGATAAAAACTATTCAGAAGACGTGTGGTCCGAGTTTTAATTGTCCTGTCTCTTCTGCCAGAAGGCAACGGTCCAAAGAGATTGTAAGCAGGACGGGAAGAGTCTCGGAGAATGTTATGCAACTTCCTCAAACAGCCAGATGCGAAGATGTCGTCCAGGGCTGGTAGCTGGAGTCCGATGAGATTCTGGGCAGTTTTAATGATTCTCTGTAGAGCTTTTTTGTCTGCTACAGAGCTGCTCCCATACCATGCAAGAATGCCGTATGTCAGGACACTCTCCATGGTGCTGCGATAGTCGGACAGAAGTAGACACTGAGATAGATTTATCTTCCTGAGCATTCTCAGGAAGTGCAGCCTCTTCTGTGCCTTCTTCACAAGCATGTTAGCGTTCATAGTCCATGAGAGGTCCTCCGAGGTATAAGTGCCCAGAAATTTAAAACTACCCACCCTCTCCACCTCCTTGCCATTTATGTACAGTGGTAGATGTATATCTCTCTTCCTCCTGAAATCAATTATAAGCTCTTTAGTTTTTGTGGTCCCAGGGTCCCAGGCTCAAGTGTTCTCCTTTTGCGACTTTCTGAAAAGCAAAGTCAGTGGGGAGGCCAGATTCCCATAACAGCTGGGTATAGTAGGGTCTCCTGTTTTGTTTTTTTTAAAATTTGATTTATATGCCACCCTTCTCCGGAGACTCAGGGCGGCTTACAATGCGTTAAGCAATAGCCTTCATACTTTTGTATATTTTATACAAAGTCAGCTTATTGCCCCCACAAACTGGGTCCTCAATTTACCTACCTTAGAAAGGATGGAAGGCTGAGTCAACCTTGAGCCTGGTGAGATTTGAACTTGCAGTAATTGCAGGCAGCTGAATGTTAATAACAGGCTATTAGTCTGCTGTGCCACCAGGCTTCTATTAAGAGCCTGTTTGAGCAGGGGGTTGGACTAGAAGACCTCCAAGGACTCTTCTGGGCTCCATTTGGAATTTAAACATTGGATTAAACAGCTGTGCCTTCCACAAGAGACTAATCCCCGGTGGATTGTGCCAAGCAACTTCTACCAAGCAGCAAAATGCTGATAAATGGGTTATATTTCTACCAGGGCCTCTTGGGACCTATCTCGAAGACTCTTTAAACCTCGGATGTGAGTGCTTCATCATCTCCCCCGTTCAGGACAAGACCAAAACAGATGCTGCCTCTGGCATAGATGGGAGATTTTACTCTGATTTAAATGTCGCTGGCGTGGCAGATGAGATCCGCTGGCTTGTTAATCACACAAAGTTGTCACATCCGGCGGTGCAAGGGAACGTGATCCAGATCCTCGAGGGGAAATCCCTCAAAAGCCACCTCGTCTTCCAAGGTCTGCAGATGTTCACAGAAAAGGGGAAAGAAGCTGCTCTGCCTTTAATTTCTTTCGATCTTTTTCGTCGATTCTTACATTGCTTTAACTTACTTACTTACTTACTTATTTATTTATTGGTTCGATTTATATGCCGCCCTTCTCCGGAGACTCAGGGCAGCTTACAATGCGTTAAGCAATAGCCTTCATACTTTTGTATATACCTGCTTAGTAGGGCTTTCGGACCCCCCTAAATGGTGTTCTTTTTTATACAAAGTCAGTTTATTGCCCCCCACAATCCGGGTCCTCATTTTACCTACCTCAGAAGGATGGAAGGCTGAGTCAACCTTGAGCCTGGTGAGATTTGAACTTGCAGTAATTGCAGGCAGCTGGTGTTACTTAACGGTGCTTTAGTCTGCTGAGCCACCAAAGCTCTTGGTATTTGAAGGCTTGCCCCTTGTATGGTTACAGCCAACAGAATGACAAGAGTTGGAAGGGACCTCGGAGGTCTTCTAGTCCAACCCCCTGCTCAAGGAGGAAACCCTACAGCCAAGGTTTCTCGACTCTGAAGTTTCTCAGGACTTGGAGAAAATCCTATGGCCCGGCCACCAAAACAGGCTCTTGCATTTCAGTGTATTTATTATGCAAGTGCATAATGATGCCATCTGTACGCTGATGACACTCAGCTGTACATCTCCACCCCAGACCACTCCAATGATGCCCTCGAAGTGATGTCCCAGTGTCTGGAGGCCGTGCGGGTCTGGATGGGGAGGAACAGGCTTCGGCTCAACCCTTCCAAGACCGAGTGGCTGTGGATGCCGGCGTCCCGGTATAGCCAGCTGGTGCCATCGCTGGCAATTGGGGGCGAGTCACTGACCCCCACAGAGGGGGCTCGCAACTTGGGCGTCCTCCTGGACGCACGGCTGTCTTTAGAAGAGCATATGACGGCCGTGGCCAGGGGGGCTTTTTATCAGGTTCGCCTGATACGCCAGTTGCGCCCCTTTCTGGATTGGGACTCCTTGTGCACAGTCACTCATGCCTTGGTCACGTCACGCCTGGACTACTGCAATGCTCTCTACATGGGGCTCCCCCTGAGGAGCACCCGGAGGCTCCAGCTGGTGCAGAATGCGGCTGCGCGGGTGATTATGGGAGCGACGTGGCGCTCCCACGTAACACCTCTCCTGCGCGAGCTGCATTGGCTCCCGGTGGTCTTCCGGGTGCGCTTTAAGGTGTTGGTTCTCATCTTTAAAGCGCTCCATGGCTTAGGGCCCGGGTATTTGCGAGACCGCCTGCTGCTATTGATAACCTCCCACCGGCCAATACGCTCTCACAGAGAGGGCCTCCTCGGGGTGCCGTCGGTCAGGCAATGTCGGCTGGTGGCCCCCAGGGGGCGAGCCTTCTCTGTGGTGGCACCCGCCCTGTGGAATGAGCTGCCTCCTGGAATACGACTGATCCCGGACCTCCGGACCTTCCGTAAAGCCCTGAAGACGTTTTTATTTCATCAAGCCGGCCTAGCCTAAATGGTTTTTAATTGGGATTTTAAATTTTATGGATTTGGGGTTTTAAATTGGGTAGCCAATGATTTAATTCTTTTAATTATCTTAACTTTTGCATTTGTATGTTTTTTAATTTTGGCTGTTCACCGCCCTGAGTCCCTTCTGGGAGAAGGGCGGTATACAAATTAAATTAATAATAATAATAATAATAATAATAATAATAATAATAATAATAATAATAGGGCTGCTCTTCTCGCAATGCATTCTGGGTGGCGACCAAGTATAAAATCGCCACATAAAGACTATAGAGGGGGGAAAAAAAAGTCCTTAAAAGCCATAAAGATACCAAATGAAGAAGCCCTTCATCAAACAAACCAAACAAACTGTTGTTCTGTTAGGTCAACTCTCCAACTTTGCAGCTACGGTGGATGTATTTATTGATGCATTAAATCTATTTCTTTTATTTGTTAAATTTATAGGACAGCCAGGAGCCGTGGTGGCGCAGCGGTTAGGATGCAGCGTTGCAGGATGACTCTGCTCGCTGCCAGGAGTTCGATCCTGACTGGCTGAAGGTTGACTGAGCCTTCCATCCTTCTGAGGTTGGTCAAATGAAGGCCCAGATGTTTGGGGGCAACAGGCTGACTGCACAAATCGCTTGGAGAGGGCTGTATAAAAGCACCGTGAAGCGGTCTACAGGCGGTCCTCAACTTACGACCGCAATTGAGCCCAACAATTTGGTGTTGTTTAAGTGAATCACTGCAATTAGTAACCCCGGTTGTTAAATGAATCTGGTTTCCCCATTGGGCTTTGCTGATCAGAAGGTCGCAAAAGAGCCTGGTGGCGCAGCAGACTAATAGCCTGTTATTATCATCCAGCTGTCTGCAATTACTGTAAGTTCGAATCTCCCCAGGCTCAAGGTTGACTCAGCCTTCCATCCTTTCTAAGGTGGGTAAATTGAGGACCCAGATTGTGGGGGCAATAAGCTGATTTTGTATAAACATACAAAAGGATGAAGGCTATTGCTTAATGCATTGTAAGCCGCCCTGAGTCTCCGGAGAAGGGCAGCATATAAATCAAATTAAAAAAAAAAAAAAAGGGGGGGGGATTGCATGACCCCAGGACACTGCAACAGTCATAAATACCAGTCAGTTGCCAGGCCTTTGAATTCTGATCACGGGATTGTGGGGATACTGCAAAGGTCATAACTGAAAGACTACATCAGTCCCTGTTTTTAGTGACGCTTTAACTTTGGATGGTCACTAAGTGAACTGTTGTAAGTAAAGGACTTACATATAAGTTGGACTTATGAATAAGTGCAAGTGCTATTGCTCTCTCACTATCGAAAGCGACTCTGGGCGATGTTGTCCTGTCCTGCTTCTCTTGGTGGAATCGACTTCAAATCGTTACCCGTCCCTTAATTGTCCTACCAAATGACATTGTTAGCATGATAAAGATTTACAACTCTTCCGATATTTCATTGACGGTTTGACTTCTCCCTCACCTGAACGGGATTCTTCAAGAGGCTGAACACTCTCAGCAGAGGCAGAGATTCAATATATTCCAGCTCGCTCAGTTCAGACACCTGATGACGAGGAGAAGAACGGTATGGATTAAAGGAAAGAGGGAGGGAGGGAGGGAGAATGCTTCAAAATCATGGATGGATGGATGGATGGATGGATGGATGGAGCAGCTTCATCAGGGAGCAGGTGACATCCAAGGACCTTCCTCATCTCAGTTGCCCAGGGAGGAAAAAGAAAAAAAAAAGAATCAAGAAACTCAGGTTTTTAACCCTCATGGCTTTAGAGGGATATAAACAAATGATAGAGATAAACAGACATAATAGATAAACAGACATGATAGTGACAGATAGATATGGTTGACATGATCGACCAGATAAACATAGAGATAAAAAGACATAATAAAGAGATAGAAATAAATACAGACAGATAGATGATAGATAGATGACAGAGGACAGACAGACAGACAGATAGATAGGATAGATATAGATGTAGAATGGATGGATGGTTGGTTATATACTAGATGGACAATGATAGAATGAATAAGTGGATGGATGATATGATAGATGCATGAATGGATAAACAAAGATATGATGGGTAGATAGATGATGGCTCATTTGTCATCAAATGGGTGAGTGAGTGGATGGATGGATGGATGGTTAGATAGGTAGGTGGGTAGATAGAGATAGATGATAGATAGATAGATAGATAGACAGACAGACAGACAGACAGACAGACAGACAGACAGACAGACAGACAGAAAGGTAGTATGGATGGTTGGTTGGTTATATACTAGATGGACGATAGATGATAGAATGAATAAATCGATAGATGATGGATGGATAAACAAAGATATGATGGATAGATAGATGATGGCTCATTTGTCATCAAATGGGTGAGTGAGTGGATGGATGGATGGATGGTTAGATAGGTAGGTGGGTAGATAGAGATAGATGATAGATAGATAGATAGATAGATAGATAGACAGACAGACAGACAGACAGACAGACAGACAGACAGACAGACAGAAAGGTAGTATGGATGGTTGGTTGGTTATATACTAGATGGACGATAGATGACAGAATGAATAAATCGATAAATGATGGATGAATAAACAAAGATATGATGGATAGATAGATGATGGCTCATTTGTGCAATAAATTATGCAAAATAAGAGTTACTCATATGGGTTAGTCCACTTTACAGACATTATCTCAAGCACCTTTTCAAAGTCGCTTCTCCTCCCTTCTTTTCCTTCAACTTTCCCACTCCCACCCCCCACCCCAATATATCCAAAAGAGGAGGATTCTGGGAAAAGCCTCGTTCCGTGGTTCTCCTGGTCATTGCAAGAGGTTCCGGAAAGGAGGAATTCCCCCCCCCCCAAGCGGTTGGCCGCTGAGTCTCTTCTGCTGTATAAATTTTACCTGGTTATCTTCCAGGTTGATATCCTGCAGGAGATTGTGGTCTTCCAGACCCTCCAAGCTGCTGATCTGGTTGCCGGACAAATCCAACACTTGTAACACCTCGAGTTTTTCCAAGCCCACCGCTTTCTCGATCTGGTTTGATTTCTGCCAAAATAATCACGAGCCTCCAATGTACCCAACCACGGTGGTTCTTTGGGCATAATCCAAGCACAATCAGGGAGTGTTGTGGCCCGTCAGCGACCTGTGCAGCTAGTAGCTGATTCAGATAACGAGGAGGCTGGTGTGGGGCTGTGCCAGCAGCCTGTGCAGCTGGCACTCGAGTCGGACAATGAGGAGGCTGGAGAAGATGTGGTGCCAGAGGCGGGGATTCAGCCAGGGCCTTCAGAACCTCCAGAAGCTCCCTTAAGTGAAGAGGAAGAAGAGGAGGAGCCTCTTCTCGATGCACGGGCGCGCAGAGCTGCCAAAAGGCAGGAGTGGCTCCTCAGGAGGAGGTCTCCTCGAGAGTAAGTCTTGGGGCTAATTGGCCACTCCCTTAGCCTATTTAAGGAGGAACGCCAACTGAAGCAAGTTGTAGGGAACAACTTTAGTTCACTCTACTTCGTGTCCGGATTCTCTGCAAATTGCTTCTGGGCTTTCTGCCAACTCTAGTAAAACTGTGATTACTTTATCTTAGAATTCTTGTAGGCTGTTAAGACAGTTTATTAACAGCCTTTGGATGATAAAGACTGAGTTATTTGAGTAAAATAAGCTTGGTATAGAGTTTGTGTGTGCTGCGTTCTTTGGGATCCGTAGCTGGGGCAGAACAGGGACCCTCACTGCTTGCTTCAACACCACATCGTTTTATATACAGGTGGTCCTCGACTCAGAAGAGTTCGTTTAGTGACCGCTCAAAGTTACGTCGTCACTGGGAAAAAAAAGGGGGGGGAACGATGACCGTTCTTCACATTTAGAACCGTTTTACGGTATCCCCAGGGTCACGTGATTGAAACTCAGATGCTTGGTGACTGGTTTGTATTTATGACGGTTGTTGTGCCCCCCTTTGCGACCTTCCGACAAGCAAAGTCCAGGGGGGAGCCAGATTCACTTAACAATTAGTCACGCTGTGACTAATTCAACGACCGCAGTGATTCGCTTAACAAATGTGGCAAGAAAAGTCGTAAAATGCCTCACTGAACAAATGCCTCTGGTTGGAAGGTCGCAAAAGGGGATCGTATGAGCCAGGAGACCACAACCGTCATAACTATGAATCAGTTGCCAAGCGTCTCGATTTTAATAGTGGGACTACGGGAATGTGGCAACAATTGTAAGTGTGAAAAATGCCTGTAAGTCACTTCTTTCCAGGATCCTTGTAACTTTAAATGGTCACTAAACAAAGTGTTGTAAATCGAGGATTACCTGTATCTCCCCACACTGCAAAACTTGAGGATGGAATTACGTCCAATCCCATCTTGCCCAGGTGATGCTTGTCCTTAAATTAACTGAGAATAAATCCAGATTTATTCCATGGTCCCTTTACAATTCGTGGACTTCAACTCCCAGAATTCCTGAGCCAGCCAGCCAGCCAGGAATTCTGGGAATTGAAGTCCACGAGTCATCAAAGGGCCCTCGTTCACCAACCCAATATAGGGCTTCAAACCCTACATTCTTGTACGACAACCCAACATATTACGGTCAGGAAAGACGTTTCATTTCAGGCAACAGACGAAAACTCACCAGGCAGAGAGTTTTGATGGGCAAATGTTTTAAGCCGGTGATTGCTTTGATCTTGTTGTTCGCCAAGCTCAGGTAGGTCAGGCTGTGGCAATTCTCCAGACCCTGAATCTCCGTGATGCTGTTATCTGCACGTCGGCATGAGAATTAAGAAATGAAACGGCAACCTAGACGAGGTCAAAGCTGACGGAGGAAGGACTGGGGAGAAAAACTCCATGGATTGAAGAGAACCTGGGGGAGATGTTGACTTGAGCGAAGCTTCTTCTTGCTGAAAGTCTGAGGAGATTCTCAGTCATCCAGACCATGGTTTTCCCAAAGGTGCTTTTTTCTCAGGAGGCAACTGGACTTTTCTGGGTTTTTTTTTCTTGTGAAGACGTTTCGCTTCTCATCCGAGAAGCTTCTTCAGTTCTAGCGTCGGTTCTAGAACTCCTTCGGTGTTAACGTTCGTTCGAACTGAAGAGGCTCCTCGGACGAGAAGCGAAACGTTTTCGAGGGGAAAAAAACAAAAGGAGAAAGTCCATGATTGAGAAGCTCCGTTCTTCCTCGTTGGTTCTATCAACCGAAAGAGCCCATTAGTCATAGCTGAAATGAGATTTGTTCCTACAGAGGAGGAACATCTCCTTCTGTCCGACTATCGCAGCACCATGGAGAGTGTCCTGACATACGGCATTCTTGCATGGTACGGGAGCAGCTCTGTAGCGGACAAAAATGCTCTACAGAGAATCATTAAAACTGCCCAGAATATCATCGGACTCCAGCTACCAGCCCTGGACGACATCTTCGCATCTCGCTGTTTGAGGAAGTTGCATAACATTCTCCGAGACTCTTCCCATCCTGCTTATAATCTTTTTGGACCGTTGCCTTCTGGCAGAAGAGACAGAACAATTCAAACTCGGACCACACGTCTTCTGAATAGTTTTTATCCCAGAGCTATAATTGCACTCAACAATGAACTAAAGGGCCACCATCAGTGAGCTGTTGGACAGCATCACTTGGTCTGTTGTGTGGATGTTTGGGTGGTTTTAGGGGTGGGGGAATTGTGGTGGGTGGGTGGGGGGTGTTTGGGGATTGTTATGTGTGTTAGACCTGGTCTTTGGGCGTTAAGTGAATTTCATTGTATGGGTATACTGTGTATAAATGTACAATGACAATAAAGTTATTATTATTATAAAGTTATTATTATCAGATAGAGCAGTGATGGTGAACCTTTTCGGGTCACACGCTCGTCGGGAACACAACCTGGAAGAGGAGCTGCCCGGTTAGCATGCGCAAGCCCGAAACTGGAACTTCCGGATTTGGACAAGCACAGGCGCACCAGGCAGCTCCCGGTTTCTGTCGCGCATGTGTGTGCAATGATCAGATGGCCAGCGCTCAAGTGCACGCGGAAACTGGAAGACCACCTCCAGTTTCCGGCACTGCCGCACACACGAAGGCCAGCTGATCATCGTGCGCACATGCGCGCCAGAAATCCAGAAGAGCAACGGGCGAGGCCACGCGTGCCAGGCGACATGGTTCTGCGTGCCACTTCAGGCACATGTGCCATAGATTCGCCATCATGGAGATAAGAGTTTTGTCTCCCAAGGCAATGCAACAGTTTGTCTTCAGACGTTGGGGTAGCTTCATCCCTGGAGGCTTTGTAGAAGAGACTGGACTGCCATCTGTCAGAAATGATGTAGGATCTCCTGCTTGGGTGGGGGGTTGGACTAGATGACCTACAAGGTCCCTTCCGACTCTTGTTATTCTGTAAATTTAATCTCCTGGCATTTCCAGGTAGGGCTGGGAAAGATTCTTTTCTGAAACTTAGAAAAAAAAACAAAACCTGGGACAGCTATAACAATACCGGACTGGAGAGACCAAAGCTCCAGCTTGGTGCAGGTAGTCCTCGACTTACGGCCACAACTGAGCCCAAAATTTCTGTTGCTAAGTGAGACCTTTGTTGTTTTACCCCATTCTTGTCCCAGCTGTTAAGTGAATCATTGCAGTCCCAACTTAACAACTGCAACGACCCGCTTAGCAACAGTGGCAAAAGTTGTAAGATGGGGTAAAAGTCACTGAACCCGTGTTTCACTTAGGGACAGAAGCTTTGGGCTCAATTACAGCCGTAAGCCGTGGACTACCTGTTTGTGCATCAGGGAGCTTTGATTATCTTGGGAGGAAAATAAGAATAAAGTCAGCAAAGGCAGGAGGTTAAGCCAATGTTGATGGTATCTAAGCAACATTTAGATACCGTCTAAATGTTAGTCTTGAGCCTTTGAGGCAACTGACTCGGGATTCTCGGGGGGGAAGCTGCACTTTAAATATTTTACATCTCGAAATTGGAAACACGGTTACATTTTCATGTCTCTATTTACTGACTTCACTGTGTGTAGTACCTCACTCAAGGGAGGTACTAATACCCCTCTGCAAAGCCTTAGTAAGACCACACCTAGAATTCTGCATCCAGCTTTGGTAATCACACTATAAAAAAAGATGTTGAGACTCTGGAAAGAGTGCAGAGAAGATTAACCAAGAGGATTCAGGGACTGGAGGCTAAAACATACGAAGAACGGTTGCAAGTACTCAGTATGGCTAGTCTAGTGAAGAGAAGGACCAAGGGAGACAGGGGAGCATCTTCCAATATTTGAAGGGCTGCCACAGAGAGGAGGAAGGGGGTCAAGCTATTTTCCAAGGCACCTGAAGGCCAGACAAGGAATAATGGATGGAAACTGACCAAGGAGAGATTCAACCTGGAAATAAGGATAAATTTTCTGACAGTGAGAACAATCAACCCACGGAACAGAAGTTGCCTTTAGAAGTTGTGGGAGCTTCATCACTGGAGGCTTTCAAGAAGAGACTGGACGGCCATCTTTCAGAAGTGGTGTAGGTCTCTTAGATGACCTTACAAGGTCCCTCCCAACTCTGTTAATCTAATGTTTTAAATATTTTACACCTCGAAACCAGAAACACGGTTAAATTTCCAAGCCTCTATTTACGGACTTCCCCGTGTAGAGCCTTTTTGAGCAGGAAATACGTGATAAAATTATTCCACTTGAAGTATCTCGTATTATCGTTCTGCGTTTGAGAAAAAAAGGAAGCTGCTCGTATCAAACCGGGGATTGGAAACAACAAATCAGTCTGAAAGTCTGTTTGAGCCAGGAGAATTTCTCCCAAGATATGGGCTCTCTGCTCCGGAGGCAATCAGGTGTGTTTCCAAGGGACCCGTTGCCGAACGATCGGTCCCAGTCCGACGACAATTCGAAGGAAAATGACGTCAATCCGTCTCCTGGCGCACGATATACACAATCAGCAGGGTGTTATGGAGGCCTTAGGCAGGGCCTGGCTGCAACACCCCCCCCCCCCAGATTTTCAAGGAATTTGCAAGCAGTCCTCGTCTTATGACTGCAATTTAGCCCGAATGTCGCTGAGCGAGACATTGGCTCCATGAATTCTGCCCCGTTTTACAACTTTTCTCGCCGCACTTGTTAAGTGAATCGCTGCGGTCTAACTCAACTAGTAAGACGGGTCATTAAGTGAATCCGACTTTCCCCACTGACTTGGCTTATTAGAAGGTCACAAAAGGGAAATAACCCCAGGACATTGTGACCGTCATAAATAGGAGCCAGTTGCCAAGGGTCTGAATTTTGATCGTGTGACCCTGGGGATGCAGCAATGGACATAATTATGAAAAACGGTCATAACTCACTTTTTTCCCAGTGCCGTTGTAACATCGAATGGTCACTAAATGAAGTGTCATAAGTCGAGGACCATCTGTATAAAGAAAAGGGGCTTCGAACATCCGTTCTGGTCACACTGCAAACGTTGCTTTTTGTAAAGTTGGATAAAAAGAACTTTAAAAAAAAAACTGGATTTGGGAAGGCGTTTAGCGGAGTTTCCGCAGTAAATCCAACCCCCAAATTTGATTCCAGGTGGTCCTCAACTTACAACAATTTGTTTAGTGACCATACAGAGTTACAAAAGCATCGGAAAAAGCGACCTAGGAGCGTTTTTCACACTTATGACCGTTGCACATGATCAACATTCAGACACTTGGCAAATGACTCATATTTATGACCGTCGCTGTGTCCCGGGGTCACGTGATCCGCTTTTGCGACCTTCTGACGAGCAAAGTCAACGGGGGAAGCCGGATTCACTTAACAACCCCATTACTAACTTAATGACTGCCACGATCCACTTAACAACCGCAGCAAGAAAGGTCATAAAATTGAGGCAAGACTCGCTTAACAACTGCCTCGATTAGCAACAGAAATCTGAAATCCTGCCACAGAAAACTGCGGCAAGAAAGGGCATATCATGGGGCAAAACTCACTTAACGACCATCTTGCTTAGAGGCAAAAATTTTGGGCTCCACCGGGTCATAAATTGAGGACTACCTATACATTGAGAGTGGTTTTGTAACACGAGGGTTAGGGTGAATGAGCTCTTCACAAAATGACCATCATAAGTAGGTTTGATCGATCCCAAAATATCCGGTGGATAGAAAGCAAATTAAACCTTCATCCTATTAGGATGATTAGAGTGCTAATTCCGGCAATTAAAAAGGCTGCCAGGGACCGGCGTGGCCTTTGCTGTGTAGCTTGCAACCTTCCTGTTCATTTATTTATTTAGTTTTAATAAAAATTATCCTCTTTTTAAAAAGGCAGCTTGGACGGGGAATCTACTGGGATCCAAGGAAGATTTCTGAGCAGACAATTCCCTGCTCTGCATCGTTGTTGTTTTTTTTTTTAAAAGGATACTGTCCAGTATGAGCTTTTTGAGGGACTGATAATCGGAAAGGTCTTTCATTTTTGAAATGTCATTGTAGGAAAAATTAGCCACCTGGAAAGAGAACAAAAAATGGAGAAGGGTACATGAAGATGTCCTAACCAACTAGCAGTCAGAAGACATGAGGAAAACATGTGTGCCACACTTGGAGAGACCGAACCATAGTTTCAAGAGGGGAACTGTGAGCATCCAAGAGGAAGCCTAGTCCAAAATCCCTAGAGAATTCCTGGAAGCTGGCACTGACAAAAACAGCCATCAACGGGCACAACGAGATAAACAACGTTTACATACCATTTGAAAGCGATAATCACAAAGCTGAAAAGGAAACAAGAAGTCTAAAGCATAACTTTGCTAGCAATCAACCCCAAGATTAACACTAGACCAACAATTAAGGATACCCTGATCAAACTACCAACTCAGACAAACGAACAGTAAACAACAGTCTAATTAAGGAATGACCCAAGACCACTTCTAGCAACACTGACAGGGCAAACCACCATTATATAAACAGAGAGCAAACCTCACTCCCTTCTAGCACTGATGATGTTACCTAGTTGGGTCATGAAATGTCTGCAAGAAAATCACCAAGCTCAGAGAGCACCAAGGACCTCAAAGAACCTCCTCATCCTCCTCCTCCCAGAACTGATGATGTTATCTAGTTGGGTCATAAAATGTCTGCAAGGAAACCACCAAACTCAGAGAGCACCAAGGCCTCACTGTTCAACCCTGAGCTACAAATATTCTATTGCTGTCTTCTATCCTCATCACCATCATCCTCTCAATTCAGGATAATTTGGAAAAACAAGAAAAGAAAAGAGAGAGAGAGAGAGGGAGGGAGGGAGGGAGGGAGGAAGGGAGGGGAAAAAAAGGAAGGGAGAAAGAGGGAGGGAGTGAGGGAGAGAGAAAGAATTCTACAAATTTCTATAAACGTTTTAAGTGTACTCAGTCTCAGCTGCAAAGATAAATGCAACCAATCTCTATGAAATAAATGAAAAATTCCATTTTCTCCATTTAGTGTCAAGTGCCAAGGAAATCAGGAGATCCAGGCAGTTCATATGGGCCTAAAGATTGATTTGCAAGCTTAAACTCTCTACAAGAATCTGAACTACTAACAGCCAATGGAAATTGGTGGTAGATAGAGAGTAAAAGGAATTCATAGGCCGGACTTAAATCTCTTGTGGGTACGAAGGGACTCATGACTCATGACGCATTTGACTCCTCCCTTGGCCTCAGCCTGATCATCATCTACATTTAGGTGACTTGAACAAGGCAGTTTGACTGGCCGGGTAACTACAAGGGGGGTGAGACAGATTCAAACCTCAGGCCCAGCTCTATTTTGCAACTCGAGCCGAGGTGGCGCAGTGGTTAGAGTGCAGTACTGCAGCTACTTCAGCTGACTGCTAGTTCAGCAGATCAAATCTCACCAGGCTCAAGGTTGACTCAGCCTTCCATCCTTCCGAGGTGGGTAAAATGAGGACCCGGATTGTTGGGGGCAATATGCTACTTAGTATACTGTCGATTGTTGTAAGCCGCCCAGAGTCCTCAGAGAAATATGATTAATAAAAATAAATAAAATAATAATAAACTCACCTGGAGATTCTTCGGTGGCTGGAAGTCAAAATAGGTGGTTAGTGCATTATGGGAGACATCCAGTTCTAACAGGTAAGGCATGTAACTGATGCAGGAGAGATCTAAAAAGAAAAATGAGATGAGGGATATAAAAGAAGATACGTGCAGCTTAGGCTGGTCTAATTTTAATTCTAGTTTTGGATTTGAACGGCCTTTGAATGCTGCATGTTAATAGCTAAGCTATTCTGTTCAGGTAGTCCTTGACTTATGGCCACAGTTGAGCCCCAAATTTCTGAAACATTTGCTAAGTGAGTTTTGCCTCATGTTTATGACCTTTTTTTGCCACAATTGTTAAATGAATCACCGTTGTTAAGTTGGGAACACGGCTGTTAAGTGAATCGAGATTTTCCCCCCTTGACTTTGCTTGTCCGAAGGTTGCAAAACGGGGATCACGTGTCCCCAGGACGCTGCAAACCGTCATAAATACGAGTCAGTTGCTAAGCGTTTGAACGTCGATTGCATTGACCCTGGGGAGGCTGCAAAGGTCGTAAGTGTGAGACATGGTTATCAGTCCCTTTTTTTCAGTGCGGTTGTAACTTCGAAGGGTGGCTAAATGAATGGCCGTAAATTGAGGACTACCTGTACCGTGGCTGACCACTTCGAGGGTCAGTAGCCGTGGAGCTCACGTACCGCTGATTTTATTGTAGGAAAGGTTGAGTTTTTCGAGATGGATGTATTTGTAAAGAATATGGACGTCACTCAAAAGACGATCCTGCGGGAATAAAAAGGGAGAGAGCCCGGGGTCAGAAGGTCTTTCTGGTAGATCTCCTGGAGAACTTCTGCCTGAGACCCTGATGACTCACCCACCGAGTTCAAAATCCTGCTCTCAGTGGACAGACCTCGGAATGGTCAGGTGGCTCCTGCAGGGTTTCAATGGGAGGACCTTGCCAACATCTCAGTGATATAGGGCAGGGGTGAAATGCTCCCGGTTCGGACTGGATCGCCCGATCCGGTAGCGATGGCGGCGGGTGGTTCGGAGAATCGGTGGCAAAAATCCCTGCCTCCCCCCGCCCATGCCCAGCTGAGCTGCATGATCATCAGAGGATTTTTTTTTTTTTAACTTTTAAAAGCAAGTTCCTCGGCGAAGAGGTTGTAGAAAAAATGCTTTTAAAAGGTTAAAAAAAAAGGCTCTGATGATCGCGCGGCTCAGCTGGGATCGTCAGAGCCTTTTAAAAGCATTTTTTTTTACAACCTCTTCGGACGAAGAAGTTGTAGAAAAAATGCTTTTAAAAGTAAAAAAAGCCTCTGACGATCCCAGCTGAGCTGCACGATCATCAGAGGCAAAAAAAAGATTGCGCGCCACAGCTGATTGATTCCCCGCGCACTGTTCTACTTACCACATGCCTCTATTTGGCGTCACTGCACATGTGCACCTTGCATTTGGTGCGTGGTACACACTGCACATGCGCAGCCAGTGAACCGGTTCAGATTTCACCGCTGGTCAGGGGTTCTCCAACCTTGGCGACTTTAAGCCTGGAGGACTTCAACTCCCAAAGCTGGCTGGGGAATTCTGGGAATTGAAGTCCTCCAGGCTTAAAGTCGCCAAGGTTGGAGACCTCTGATCTAGGGGACAATGCTGCGAAGGAAGTTTTCCTAAACTCACCGAAAGTGACAGGTGAAGGTAGACACGCTCCGTGCCAGAGGCGGAATGGCCCAAGGTGTGGAGGGCTTCGGCAATGGTAGCTTCGGTCAACATACCGTCAAACAACACCTGCACGCATGCAAGAGAGAAAGAGAAACAGAGGAAGACACAGTGGGGCAGAGTGAAAATAATCCAAATGCAAGGTTTATCTCTTGTAGCTTGGTGAGGGATGCCCAGCAGAGGGCAGCCTTCTCTCTTGTGTATTATTATTATTATTATTATTATTATTATTATTGTTGTTGTTGTTGTTGTTGTTGTTGTTGTTGTTGATCATCACACAGTCAGCCAGATGTTCGGCCTGGGTTTGGCATCTCTGTCCACCTATCGAGTCCTTACCAAGGACCTGTGCTAGGCAAATCTGGATGTTTGACAGTGTTACAGATATTTGTCGCAGGACAGAAGCTGTTTCAAGTATATTATATTATTATTGTTGCTATTGTTATTATTGCTGTTATAATTAAATAATAATTAAATTAATAATTAAATTTATACGCTACCCATCTCACATTCACCTGGCTCCACATAGGAATCTTCCCAAAAATTCCCTCCCGTAAATATCCCAATAAGAGCCTCCTCCTCAGTTCTCGTAATGCCCTGCATAGAGGCACCTTTCCAAAAACCTCCCCCCCCAAGTCTCCTCAGAAGCCCCCCTCCCCAATTCCGGTAATGCCCCATATAGGGGCGCCCTTCCAAAAGCCCCTCCCGTAAATCCCTTAATAAGAGCCCCCATCCCCAATTCCCGTAATGTCCCGTATAGGGGCATCCTTCCAAAAGCCCCTATAGTCCTGTAAATCTCTTAATAAGAGCCCACTCCTCAATTCCCGTAATACTCCACATAGAGGAACCTTTCCAAAAGCCGCTCCCGTAAATCCCTTAATAAGAGCCCCTCCCCAATTCCCATAATGCTCCATATAGGGGCGCCCTTCCAAAAGCCCCTCCCGTAAATACCTTAATAAGAGCCCACTCCTCAATTCCCGTAATATTCCACATAGAGGAACCTTTCCAAAAGCCGCTCCCGTAAATCCCTTAATAAGAGCCCCCTCAATTCCCACAATATTCTACATAGAGGAACCTTTCCAAAAGCCCCTCCCGTAAATTCCTTAATAAGAGCCCCCAACCCCAATTCCCGTAATGCTCCATATAGGGGCGCCCTTCAAAAAGCCCCTCCTGTAAATCTCTTAATCTCGCCCACTCGTCAATTCCCGTAATACTCCACATAGAGGAACCTTTCCAAAAGCCCCTCCCGTAAGTCTCTTAATAAGAGCCCCTACCCAATTCCCATAATGCTCCATATAGGGGCGCCCTTCCCAAAGCCCCTCCCGTAAATACCTTAATAAGAGCCCACTCCTCAATTCCCGTAATATTCCACATAGAGGAACCTTTCCAAAAGCCGCTCCCGTAAATCCCTTAATAAGAGCCCCCTCAATTCCCACAATATTCTACATAGAGGAACCTTTCCAAAAGCCCCTCCCGTAAATTCCTTAATAAGAGCCCCCAACCCCAATTCCCGTAATGCTCCATATAGGGGCGCCCTTCAAAAAGCCCCTCCTGTAAATCTCTTAATCTCGCCCACTCGTCAATTCCCGTAATACTCCACATAGAGGAACCTTTCCAAAAGCCCCTCCCGTAAGTCTCTTAATAAGAGCCCCTACCCAATTCCCATAATGCTCCATATAGGGGCGCCCTTCCCAAAGCCCCTCCCGTAAATACCTTAATAAGAGCCCACTCCTCAATTCCCGTAATGCTCCATATAGAGGAACCTTTCCAAAAGCCCCAATGAGAGCCCCCTTCCTCGTTACCGTAATGCCTTCGCGCAGGCAAAACTTCCCCCCTAGCCCACTCCCGTAAATCCCCTAATAGCGCCCCCCCCCCCGCCACCGCCACCGCCAGCGGCCGCACCTCCTCCATGAGCTCCGGCTCGGGCTCCGACTCGGTGGACTCCTCCTCCTCCTCCTCCTCCTCTTCGCTCTCCGTCAGCTCCTCCTCCTGTCCCCGGGAGAGCCGCTCATCCTGGCCGGCGCGGAGGACCGAGAAGGTGACGGAAGGCGCCGCCACCCAGGACCGCGTCAGCGCCATGCGGTCCTCCAGGGAGGCGTGGCTGAGGTCTCGCCACGACTGGCTGCTCGGCGTCGACAGCGGCGACGGAGAACGGGGCGGCGGAGGCCGAGACATCTCCGCGGCTAACCTTCACAGCGCCGCGCCGGCTTCGTCTCTCAGGGGCGGAGCGCCGCCATCTTGTTGGCGGGCCCGTTGCCCGGCAACGCCAAAGGGGGGGAAAATGAGGGCGGACTGGCGGGCGCTGCCGACGTTACGTCATCGCCGACGCGACCGCGCGTAGGGCCACGGCGTTGCGTCGCCGCGCGGGGCGTGACGGGAAGTGTAGTTCGGGCCGGCTTTAATTTTTATTTGGGGCCTGGTTTATATATTCAGTTTATTGGCCGCCTATTTCAAGCACGAGGCGGCTTCTGGGAGGCTTTGGCCTTCTATATTAAGTGTTTTTTTTTCAACCTGGGGCACTTCAAGAGGGGGTGGACTTCAACTCCCAGAATCCCCCAGCCAGCGTTGCTGGCTGGGGAATTCTGGGAGTTGAAGTCCACCCCCTCTTGAAGTGCCTCAGGTTGAAAAATGCTAATATTTGAGGCATTCTGGGAGTTGAAGTCCACCCCCTCTTGAAGTGCCTCAGTTTGAAAAAAATTCTAATATTTGAGCATTTAATACTGGAGCAGAGAGATCCTGATGAATGATCTCTGGGTGCCCCAATTTCCCTGCCCTGCATGCAAAGGCTGTTCTTATTCCCCCCCCCCAACAGCCACCTCTGTGTTGCCAGCCCTTTGAGGTAGGCCACGTCACCCTGCCTGAGAAATAGTGTCGTATGGATTCAGGCTGGAATCTAGATACTCCTGGGTTTGCAACTGTTCCGTTTCCTGACCATTCAAAGTTTACGACGGCACTGAAATCAAGTGACTTGTCTTGTGACCGTTTTTCACACTTAACGACCGTGGCAGCATCCCTATGGTCACGTGATCAAAATTTGGACCCTTGGCAACTGGCTCGTATGTATCACCGATGCATTATCCCGGGGTCATCTGATCACCTTTTGCAACCGAAGTCACTCAACAATTGTCTTTGCTTAGCAACGGAAATTTTGGATTCATTTATGGTTGTAAATTGAGGACTATTTGTGTTTGGGAAAGCTGAGCCAAGTTTTCCCTTCCTGCCTCTTACACCACCGAGCATCAAGGAGGCCGAGTCTTGAGTTTCTTTCTCACCTGAGGCCATTGCTGGAGCCAAAGCAAGGAAGGGGTTCACCCTCTGGCATGTATCTATGACGTTTGCCGTGTCCCACGGTCCTGTGATTCCCTTTTACGACCTCCTGATAGTCAAAAGGGGGAAGCCAGATTCACTTAACAACCGTCTCACTAACTTAACAACTGCGGGGATTCACTTAACAAAGGTGGGAAAGAATGTTCGTAAAATGGGACGAAACTCACTTAACAAATGTCTTACTGAGCAACAGAAATTTTGAGCTCCATTGTGGTCATAAGTCGAGGATTTACCTGTTATAGCACTGGTATAAAAGCACCGTATTTCAGAATATTCATAGCTCAGGGTTGAACCGTGGAGGCTTTTGCTGCTCTGTGAGCTTCGCTGCTTGCCTGAAGACGTTTCACGACCCAGCTAGGTAACAGCTTCAATACTATGAAAGTTCAAGCAATTGGTTAAATTTCTGGAAGCAACGGATTTGAAGTATGTCTGATGCTGCGTTGGGGGGTACCCGGGTGTTAAAAACAACACGATATACTAAACAAGCATGTTTCCTTCTAACGATGTTTATTAAATTACGATTCTTAAAAAAAAAAAAAATCAGGATATTTGGGGTGGGGTGTGTGTGTTTCTTTGCTACCCCAGAGCTGCGTAGCTGCAACATTTTTTCTAAAATCAAATTTATTTGGTTTCAATTACCTCCCCAACTGGACGGCTACTCAGCTCAAAGGCCCTGGCTTAGCTGCAGAAGGAAACACCGAGGAAGAGGTCTTCCTTAAATGGCCCATTTTTAAAAGATCCCGCTGAGATTTCCATCTGGACATGCTGGCTTCTATAACCCAGAAAAAAAAAGCCACCTCTAATCAAATTAACAGTTAGGCTGGCAAAACATCCGTGAAAGGCTTGAGCTGCTGTCCTGGTGGACATTTTATAAGAGAGAAAGAGAGAGAAGTTGGTCTCCCAAGGAGCTTCCTTGAATTTTGGAGAAAGCTGGCAGCCTGCCAGCTTAGGTTAATGAGTTCTCCACACCCTGAAGTGCTCCAGAGTTTATTTCCCACCATCTGGAAAAAAAAAAACAAAACAAAAAAACCAGCCCTTCCACTGGGATTTGCAAAGGTTCAGCCAAGAGAAAAGGTTATTAAAAACTTTAGGATTGGGAGGAGAAAAAAATAAATAAGGTTCTTCCATCTCCTCGGCTGCGGCGGAGTAAAAACCGCGGCCCTTGAGTGCCTCTGTCTTGCTAACCTTTCGGATTGGTTGGCGCATGCCGTGCTGAAGATGGAGCGGACTTTATTAGGGTGCAAATAAAAGGGGGCTTCGGTGGTCTCCGGAGCTTGATGGTTTTCTTGCAGTCGTTTCATTGCTTGAGCTAGGTAACATCATTAGAGCTAGAAGAGGTTGTATATAAACAGAGAGCAAACTTTACTCCCTTCTAGCACTGATGATGTTACCTAATTGGGTAGTGAAACGTCTGCAAGAAAACAGACAGCGCCGAAGTAGCCACAGTCTTCCTCCTCCTCTCCACAAACCCCACTCCCTCCTAGCACTGATGATGTTACCTAGTTGGGTCTTAAAATATCTGCAACAACACCACCAAGCTCAGAGAGCATCAAGGGCTCCTCATTTCAATCTGAGTTATAAGTATTTTCCTTTTTTTTTGGTGCAAATAAGGCTATGAAAAATTCTTCTTCTTCCTCTTCTTCCTCTCCGCAAACCCCATCTCTTCTAGCACTGAAGATATTACCTAGTTAGGTAATGAAATGTCTGCAAGAAAACAACCAAGCTCAGAGAGCACCGAGGTCCGCACAGTCCTCCTCCTTTCTTTTGAAAACCCCACTCCCTTGTAGCACTGATGATGTTACCTAGTTGGGTCATGAAACGTCTGTGAGAAAACAACCAAGCTCAGAGAGCACCGAGGACTCCCGAGTTCTTTTCCCCTCTCCTCTCTGCAAACGCCACTCCTTTCTAGCACTGATGGTGTAACCTAGTTGGGTGATGAAACTGCAATGATTCACTTTAACAACGGTGGCAAGAAAAGTCATAAAACCGGGCAAAACCCATTCAACAAATGTCTCACTTAGCAATAGAAATTTTGCTCTCAATTGTGGTCATAAGTTGAGGACTACCTGTAACTATCCAGAGAGATCATTGGCGCATCGAAGGAGCCCACAATGCAATCGTGAGGAGTTTCAAAATTATCTTTTAATTTTCCAGTTGAACGAAGAGGGAAAGCAAGGCAAGCAGGAGAGGGATGGAAGATCCAGGATCAGATCAGATCAGGGAAAGTGATTTTTTTTTTTGCTTTTCGTTCTCCAGGGAGACAATAGGCAGACAAGAACACTACAATCAAAATTGCTGCTCCCTTCACATCCTCGAAAATATTTATAATAAAGCAAGGAAACCGCCCACCAAATTCTCAAAATCAGGGTCTTGGTTGATCCCAATTTTTTTTTTTTTTTACCCCAGTAGACAGAAGGGAGCATGATCAGATCTGAACTAGCTGTGATGGGATCCTGCGAAGCGAACGCCTGGGAATTTCTCCCCAACCTCCCTCTAGATTCCTTCAAATGTCACTGGTCACGTCGTGGGTTTGGATTGGCTCATCGTGACGATCCGGCATCCGCCATGCAAATATCTCGACTTCTGTTGGTCTCTCTTGCCAATCCTTCCTGGCAAAGCGGGGTCCTGAGAGACCGAGCCAATGTGATGCCGTGCACAGTGCAAGCCAACGCAGCCTCTTGAAAGTGGTGTAAAATAAGAATAAAATAATGCTACTAAGTTCTAAAGCTAGCCGTAAGGACCCAAACTCTAGCAGAGATATATATATATCCTCAACACCATCGAGTGATTAAATGGAGCACAGTCCTGCGTGAAGATAATAGTGATAAATATTGAAAAGTAAACAAAATTCTGGAAAGAACACCTATTAATAACATGGCCCAATGATTAATACCCTTAACACAGGGGTGAAATGCTACCAGTTGTCCCCGGTTTAGGCAAACCGGGTGGTTTGGAAAAATCTCACATGATGCACGCACACACTTCCGAACCGGTAGGGAAGATAAGTAGATTTCACCCCTGCCTTAACATCACTCTAGAACAATGATGGGCCAGCCAGAAACCTGTCTGTAGGTGTGGAAGCGATTCCACTCCCCTTTTCGAGAGCCGAACCTTGGTTACAAACGGTTCCTCAACTTTTTTCCAATTCAGATCCTTCTGGATCAACGAGACAACCCTCCCCTTCCTCTTCCTCACCCTTATCCGCCCATCACAGCTCAAGAGAAGCAACGCCCTATAAATGGTAACCAATCCCCATTGACGTGCCACGGATTTAAGGACCCCAGCAAGCCACGGAGAAGATCTCCAACTCGCCCCGCTCCGCCCACCACCCCAGCAAAGAAGCTAAAGGCCGGAATACCCAAATGTTACCCCATACAGAGACATTTCCCTTCGTTGCTTCTACGGGCTGTGAAAGGATATAGCTCCTGCTAGTAGACTAAACTACACAGTGGTGATTTTCTTGTCCTTGGTGGCTTGCTTGATGGCGGCCTGCTCACAGATGATCTCTTTCAGGCGTTGCAACCTCATGTTTTGCGTGGTCTGGTCTCCCACGCCAGTCTGGCTGCGGTGGAGTAAGCTCAGGGCGTGGATGTACTCCAGCTCCGTGTACTTCACGCCTTGGTCCACCACCAGGTTCAGCAGCTCGTCCGCCGTATTGTACAGCATCTCGTAATACTGCCTGCAAGGCAAAGACAGGATTTACGTCGTTCTCACATTACTAAACTTTGTTATGGTCTTTTTATGTTTATACTTTTCTCCCCCTTTATGGTTTTCTGTAATGCACTATTATGGAAGGAGGCAACTCTTTCGATGTCCCTCCCCTTGAGCAGGAGGTCTTCAGCCTAGAAAGGTTAAGAGGGTGCTTTGGTTCTTGAAGTGGAGGAAAACGAAAGAGATAGGTGGACAAAAAAAAGATAGCGAAGTCTTCTACAAAAAAGGGGATGGGTTGGGTTGGGAGGCATTCGGAAGGGATGAGATGGGTTTGATTGGGATGGTTTAGGGTGGATTGGGATAGGATGCATTGGAATGGGATGGGATGAGATGGAATGGGTTGGGTTGGCTTATGTTAGAATGGGTTGGGATGGGTTAAGTTGGGATGATTTGGGTTGGGTTGTGATGCATTGGGATGGGATAGGATATATTGGGATGGGTTGGGTTGGAATTAGATGCATTGGGATGGGATGCATTGAGTTCAGTTAGGATGAGTTGTGTTTGGGATGGGTTAAGTTGGGACGGGTTGGGTTGGGTTGTGATGCATTGGAATGGGATGGGATGGATTGGGATGGGATAGGATATATTGGGATGGGTTGGGTTGGAATTAGATGCATTGGGATAGGATGTGTTGAGTTCAGTTAGGATGGGTTGGGTTGGGTTAAGTTGGGATGAGTTGGGTTGTGATGCATTGGGATGGGATGAGTTAGGTTGGGATGGGATAGGATATATTGGAATAGGTTGGTCGGGATGAGATGCATTGAGATTAGATAGGTTGGGTTGGAATTAGATGCATTTTGATAGGATGCGTTGAGTTCAGTTAGGATGGGTGGGGATGGGTTAAGTTGGGATGGGATGGGATGGGTTGTGATGCATTGGGATGGGATGGGATGGGTTGGGATGGGTTGGTTGGGATGACATGCATTGAGATGAGATAGGTTGGGGTTGGAATTAGATACATTGGGATGGGATGCATTGAGTTCAGTTAGGATGGATTAAGTTGGGATGGGTTGGGATGGGATAGGATATGTTGGGATTGGTTGGTTGGGATGAGATACATTGAGATGAGATAGGTTGGGTGTCAGGTTTCAATGTTGTCTCAAATAAAATAAACTGCATTTCCAAACAGATAATCTTTGAAGAAATCTTTCATTTTATTAAGCATGACAACCTGTCCCCGATTGTGATGTAGCCAACTATGACTTCCTGACCCCAAACCTTCCCTTTCCGTTCCCCAATTCTCTGCGTCTCATTGGCCCTCTTCCAAATCACTCTCCCCATATCTACTACTTAAGCTCCCAAGAATGTCCCCCCTCCCATCTCATCTCCTAGGGGATATTATCTTCAGGGAAAATAAGTAGATGAGAAGTCAAGCGTCCTTTTGCCAGCTGCCCCCTCTTCTCCTTCTTATGTCAGCACTAGAGGAAATGCAGGTTGAAGTGCTGACATCGGGTTGGAATTAAATGCATTGGGATGGGATGAAATGAATCAGGATGGGATAGGCTGGGTTGGAATTAAATGCATTGGGATGGGATGGAATGAATTGAGATGGGATGATTTGAGTTGGGATGAGAGGGGAGGGGTAGCAGCCTTCTGTCCAAAATATTTCTGCAGCCAAGGCTGACCATGGAGGAGAAGAGGGTTTTCTGAAGTCTACAGATTGTCCTTGGTTGAAAGAGTCTGAGGTCAGAAAGGATTGGCTCTCCCTGCTTTGGGTCAAGCTGCCTGGCCTTCTTCCTTGCCCAGAGGTCAAGCTCCCTCCCTTTCAGGACTTACAGTATCCGTCAGTCCTGGGAAGATCAGATGATTTTTAATTAAAATAAACCGCCACTATCCAAGGAAGGAAGCGGCGTCCCTTTTGAGCTGCCTGCAATTAAAAAACTCCCTCTTGCTTGGCCTGTTCTACGCCTTCGGCCAGTCGGCCGATGTTTGGGAAATGATTTGTTTGATTAAGTGTTGGGCTCAGTGTGTTTGCCTCCCTTGTCGGGGAAATGGATGAATAAATATTGATCAGGAGGGCTTCCTGTGTTCTTTTGCCAAAGCAATTCGATGTGGCCGGTACTCCTGATGTTATCAAATAATGAAATATGGACGAGTTAGTCAAATCCTCCCTGTAGCCCCACTGTCTTTCACAGGTTTTTGCCTACAGCGGTCAAAAAATATTCTGTCTAGTTGTTTGGGAGAAGAGATATGGCCGGATATAATTTGGCAGGAAATGCAGCTTGATTCAATGCCGAGGAGAATTCTTACCAAGCTGGGCTCCGTTTCCTCCTGTCCACGCTTCAGTGAAACTGGCAAGGACGATACAGGTAAGTCCTCGACTTACAAAGTCGACTTCCGACTTCGAAGTTGGAAAAAAAGTGACTTCTGACTGTTTTTCACACTTATGACCGTTGCAGCATGTGATTTGCGTTCGGATGCTTGACAACTGGTTCATATTTTGGGACCTGACCAGCAAAGTCAATGGAAAAACCAGATTCACTTAACAACGGTGTTACTCATTTAACAACTGCAGTGATTCACTTAACAAGTGTGGTGAGAAAATTCGTAGAAATGCGGCCCAACTCACTGAAGAAATTTCTCACTTAGCAACATAAATTTGGGGCTCAATTGTGGTCGTAAGTCGAGGACTACCAGCACGTGATTCGGTCCTGGCTGTATCACAGTGGTTACCGCTACTGTTCACTAGGGGGCGCCATAGCTCTGCCCCACAATTACCAATCCATAAAATTCTTGGGACTCCAACATAAAGCCGTATAAACCGTAGTAAGGCCACACCTGGAATCCTGCATCCAGTTTTGGACACCATTTTAGAAAAAAGATGTTGGGACTTTGGAAAAAGTTCAGAGAAAAGCATCTAAGATGATCAAAGGCCTGGAGACTAAAATATATGAGGGACGGTTGCGGGAATTGGGTCTGGTTAGTCTAGGCGAGGGAAGGACTAAGGGTGAAATGATAGCAGTCTCCCCAGTATTTGTTCTGCCCCAGGTACGGACCCCAAAGAACGCAGCACACACAAAGTCTGTACCAAACTGAAATTTACTAAAATAACTCAGTCTCTTCCAAAGAAAGGCTGTTAATAAACTTTCTTAACAGCCTACAAGAAACCAACGATAAAATAATCACAATCTTACTAAGGTTGGCAGAAAGCCCAGAAGCAATTTGCAGAGAATCCAGAGGCGAAGGAGAGTGAACTAAAGTTGTTCCCTGCAAATTGCTTCAGTCGGCGTTCCTCCTTAAATAGGCTAAGGGAGTGGCCAATTAGCCCCAAGCCTTATTCTCGAGGAGACCTCCTCCTGAGAAGCCACTCCTGCCTTTTGGCAGCTCTGCGCACCCGTGCATTGAGAAGAGGCTCCTCCTCTTCTTCCTCTTCACTTAAGGGAGCTTCTGGAGGTTCTGAAGGCCCTGGCTGAATCCCCGCCTCTGGCACCACATCTTCTCCAGCCTCCTCATTGTCCGACTCGAGTGCCAGCTGCACAGGCTGCTGGCACAGCCCCACACCAGCCTCCTCGTTATCTGAATCAGCTACTAGCTGCACAGGTCGCTGACGGGCCACAACACTCCCTGATTGTGCTTGGATTATGCCCAAAGAACCACCGTGGTTGGGTACATTGGAGGCTCGTGATTATTTAGGCAGATAACTGCAAGGAAGAGACAGACGGACAGACGGAAGGCTAGGCAGAAAACCGAAGCGATAAATAGGAGAGGAGAAAAACCGAGGCCATAGGTGGTGAATTACTTACAGAGATGAATCCTATAAGGTTTGGAGATTAAGGAACTCTGCAAATTATCAAATCTATTTTTTTTTTCCTCCCCTCCCTAGAGATGGAAGGCTGATCACGATTAAGTCGAGAAAATCACCTTCGGGAAGCTTTGTTTTGTTTAGGGAGGTCCTGGGTTAGAGGTGAAAATTAGCATTTAAATGGAGACACGTCCTGATGGCACTCAAGGGAGAATTGTTTCATTGCGACCCGCCTCGCCAAATCAGGTTATTATTATTTTTATAATATCTCAGGGGGGTTTCTGGGAGGCCTCCCTCTTGATCATTTCTCCCCACAAGAAGAAGGGAGGGGGATATCAACGTTCACTCGTGTTTGCGTTGAGTAAAATATAAGGCTGTGTGGCCCAAGATTTGTGGGTCTGTGTTGTGTAAAATGAGGAAAGTCAGCGTCCAGATGGTGGTGTCACCTCATAACACTTCTCAAAGTACAGGTCAGAAAGCAAGAATCAATTTTTAGGACCTCATGGTCCATCTCTGCTTGGATTTGATGCCTTCTGGAGAAGTTTGTATACAACTCAACTTAGAACTTGACTCCTTTCTCAATCTTGGCAACTTTAAGAGTCCCTTCCAACTCTGTTATTCTATTTTTTCTAACTTTTTAGGTCAGAGAGCAAGAATCAATTTTTAGGACCTCATGGTCCATCTCTGCTTGGATTTGATGCCTTCTCGGGAAGTTTAAATACAACTCAACTTAGAACTTGACTCCTTTCTCAATCTTGGTAACTTTAAGAAGTCTGGACTTCAACTCCCAGAATTCCCCATACTGGCTGGGGAATTCTGGGAATTGAAATCCAGACTTTTAAAACTTGCTAAAATTGAGAAACACTGGATCTGGGAGCGCTGGGTTGGGAAGTTGGAGAAGATACATTGGACGCCATCAGGAATTCTGTGGTGATAATGGGACAAACAACAGGGATTATCACCAAGCGGTAACATTAAAGAGGGCCCTGAGTTTCGCTTGATGAATTCCATATCATGTGCCTGGCAGAATCAAGGAAATGGCTTGTTTGGGGGTTTCCTGCACTTAGACAGAAAAAAAAACCCAGATGCACAGGTAGAGGATAGGTATTACCTGGCTCAACAGTAATAACTGTGAGAGGGATCTCGCAGTCTTAGTGGACAATCGCTTAAATACGAGCCAGACGTGTGCAGCAGCTGCCAAAAAAGCCAACGCAGTTCTAGGCTGCATTAACAGAGGGATAGAATCAAGATCACGTGAAGTGTTGATACCACTTTATAAGGCCTTAGTAAGGCCACGCTTGGAATCCTGCATCCAGTTTTGGTTGCCACGATGTGAAAAAGATGTGGAGACTCTAGAAAGAGTGCAGAGAACAGCAACAAAGAAGATTAGGGGACTGGAGGCTAAAACATATGAAGAATGGTTGCTGGAATTGGGTAGGTCTAGTTTAATGAAAAGAAGGACTAGGAGTGATATGTACTATCATACATGTCTTCCAATATCTGAGGGGCTGCCCCAAAGAAGAGGGAGTCAAGCTATCCTCCAAAGCATCTGAAGGCAGGACAAGAAACAACAGATGGAAAGCTGGTCAGAGGGAGACCCAACCTGGAAATAAGGAGGAATTTCCTGACTATGACAACAATTAATCAACGGAATGGCTTTCCTTCTGGAACTGGGGGTTTTCAAGAAGAGATTGGACAATCGTTTGCCTGAAATGGTATAGGGTCTCCTATACCATTTCAGGGTTGGGCTAGAAGACCTCCAAGGTCCCTTCCAGGTCTATAATTTGACTTCCCAGTCCAAACCAACTGGGCAAAATGTTGGTGTGGAACAGGAATGTAGCATACGGGTACCGGAAGTTCTGGATGTCCCAAAGATGCTTTTTCAAGAGGCAACTGGACTTTCTGAACTTACCACCATTCATTGAGAGCCTATGCACCAAAGACAAATTCCTTGTGTGTCCACTCACACTTGGTCAATAAAGAATTCTTTTCTATTCTATTCTATTCTGTTCTGTTCTGTTCTGTTCTGTTCTGTTCTGTTCTGTTCTGTTCTGTTCTGTTCTGTTCTGTTCTGTTCTGTTCTGTTCCGTTCCGTTCCGTTCCGTTCCGTTCCGTTCCGTTCCGTTCCGTTCTATTCCATTCCATATTTTCTATTCTATTCTATTCTATTCTATTCTATTCTATTCTATTCTATTCTATTCTATTCTATTCTATTCAGTTACGACGGCACTGAAAAAAATCCAACTTATGACCATTTTTCACACTTACGACCATTGCAGCATCCTCAGAGTCACGGCATCGAAACTTGGATGCTTGGCAACTGGCTCATATTTATGTCGGTTACAATGTCCCGGGATCGTGGCGTTCCGCCGGTTGCGACCTTCTGACAAGCGAAGTCCACGGGGAAAGCCAGATTCACTTAACAACCATGTGGCCATCTTTACAAATGCCGCAATTTGCTTAACGACAAGGTGGCAAGGAAGGTCGTAAAACGGGGCGAAACTCACTTACTGTCTCACTGGGCAATGGAAATTGTGGGCTCAATTGCGGTCGTTAAGTCTACCTGTGTATGTTTCCTGCAAATGGGCCTGAAACTGAGCGACCTTGGGATTTCGGGTTAGGGATAAAATCCCAAATGATGGAAGGATGTATCTGAGTTTATTTTTGATTTTTTTGGCATTTGATCGTTCTCTCTGAACATTTGCAACACACGGCAGGCATTTGCCGAGCCTCGGAAAAACAGTCCCCGATTAATATACTGGGGCTGATTTTAAGCTGAAAGAGCAGGGTAGGTTGTAATTAAATTTTGGAATGGGAACAGGGAGGGAAAAGAAAGATCTGGGGAGATGGGGCTAATCTGATATTCCCGAGTCTGGCCTCATCACATCCTGCCGAAGTCACCTAATCACGGCTCCGTTTAAGATAATCACGGAGAAATTCTGGCCGGGGCTGATTGGAGCTGCGTTTGTATGCTAGAGGGTTTCCTGGGCCAGGAAGGAGGAGGAGGAGGAGAAGAAGAAGAAAAAGGGGGAAAAAAAAGGAAAAAGAGGAAGAGGAAGAAGGATCTTCTTCCTTCTGATTGACGGACACTTTAAATTGCCCAAATCCAATGGGCCGTTTGGGAGAACTTGCTTTAATCTAATCACAGGGAGAAGCAACTTAGAACTAAGGAGAAATTGCCCGAGAAGAATTAACCAGTGGAACTGCCTGCCTCCAGAAACTGGCTGCTCCAGCACTGGAGGTTTCCAAGGAAAAAAATTAGGCAACCATTTGACCGAGATGATATAAGGACTCCTGCTTTGGAGAGGGGCTGGACTAGAGGACCTCCGAGGGCCCCTTCCAGGATCCTTCTAGGATTCTATGCCTGCCTGTATATCCCGCTGATGGAAACCAAGCCAAACGAACAGTCACAAAATTGAGCCTTCAGTTCATTTTTAGCTGGGCAATCTGCATGACTGCATGTCTGACTGCGTGGTGGCCTAGAGGTGGAGCTCTTGCCTCACAATCAGGAGGCTGTGAGTTCGATCCTAGGTAGAGGCTGATTTTTCTCTTTCTTGGCACAATGAGGATATATCTCCCGCAAAAACTCCGCATTGGCAACAGGAAAGGCATCCGGCCAGTAAACACTCTGCTCCATTCAGTTGCTCCAACTCCATCCCGCAAGGGATTACGGGGTCATTAAACAACAACATGTTTTGCCCCAGCTACGGACCCCAAAGAACGCAGCACACACAAAGTCCGTTCAAACCTTAGTTTACTGAATAAACCAGTCTTTTATAACAACGGCTGTTAATTAACTGCATTAACAGCCGCCAAGAATTCAAAGAATAATAACTGAAAACTTACTATGGTTGGCAGAATGCCCAGAAGCAATTTGCAGGAAGCTGATAAGATAAGCAAGACAAGACACGAAGGTATGTGAACTAAGTTGTTCCCTGCAAATTGCTTCAGTCGGCGTTCCTCCTTAAATAGGCTAAGGGAGTGGCCAATTAGCCCCAAGCCTTACTCTTGAGGAGACCTCCTCCTGAGGAGCCACTCCTGTCTTTTGGCAGCTCTGCGCGCCCGTGCATCGAGAAGAGGCTCCTCCTCTTCGTCCTCTTCACTTATGGGAGCTTCTGGAGGTTCTGAAGGCCCTGGTTGAATCCCTGCCTCTGGCACCACATCTTCCCCAGCCTCCTCACTGTCCGACTCGAGTGCCAGCTGCACAGGCTGCTGGCGCAACACCACACCAGCCTCCTCGTTGTCGGAATCGGCTACTAGCTGCATAGGCCGCGTATGGGCCACAACACAACAACAACAACCTGCATGACTAAAGAGCCTACCATGACAGGACCTCTGACGTTGGCAAAATTGTCGCATCCCGAGACACTAATTGCCCTACCCCATCTGTCTCAGGAAAATAAACTTTTTCTACGATTTTGCCTACCAAAAGCACGCTACTAATGATGCTGTGCATGGGTTAATTATCGAAAAGGCGGAGTGGGGAGGGGGGGAAGCGCTTCCGCGACGTTGCTTTCAAAATGGGGGTCCCGTACGCCCCACCCGTAAGTAATTCAGCAAGAAAACCTTGAGGCCCTGTTCTTTTTTCCTTTTCTTTTCTTTCTTCCCCCCGAGTGGAACTTTATTATAGGGCATTAAAAGGAGCCCCTTCCGCACTTATCTAAATCTTTAATTAGTTCTATAATATACCGATGATATCGGGCCTAATTAAATTTATACAGATAAAGGGCAATGAGATTCGAACCAACCGAGCTGGAAAGTACATATTAAACAGCAAATTTAATGGTTCACGCCGATAAGTGCCATTTCCCCGCACAAAAAAAACCTCCCAAATTCAATTTGGGGGCCTTGTGTTCAAATTGATTTCGCAATGTGCAAATCACTGCGGGGGAGCGGCGATCTTGTTCATAGATCAGGAAAACTGCTAATCCACCCTATTTAAACACCCCTTATTAAGGCTCGATGCTGCGTCGGAATCGGGGAGTCCCCCATCCATCCCCCCCCCCGGAATTGGCTTTTTTTTTTTTTTTTAACAGCAGAGAAAGGCAGAAATTGTCCAGGTCAGATGCCGGATTTATAAAGGATATTAAGTGATTTTGCTCCTTGGCCAAAAGGAGGGGAGGGAAGGAGAATGTTAACACGAGTCTGAAGGAAAGAGAAAAGTCAGCACTTTTGCACTCCAGTCAGCAGAAAAACATAACACAATTTTAGATTCCCCGCTGGGAACGAGGGACTTAGGCATCCGCAGAGAACGGGAATCGTTTTGGAGTTGCACCCAAGGGCCTGGATGCTGGAAGAAATTGTCTACGTCTGCTATAATCTGTTAAATACGGGCCACTTGCAGTGCCTAACGGTGTGCAAGACTCTCTTTATGACCGACAGAAGGGAATATTTGTAGTCCAGGGTGAAACTATAGCGTTCTTGGTGCTCTGTGGGCTTGGCGGTTTTCTTGCAGACGTTTCATCACCCAGTGAGGTAGTGGGGTTTGTGGAGAGGAGGAGGAGGAGGAGGAGGAGGAGGAGGAGGAGGAGGAGGAGGAGGAGGAGGAGGAGAGGAGGAGGAGGAGGAGGAAGGAAAGGACTGTGGGGTCCTTGGTGCTCTCTGAATTTGGTTGCTTTCTTGCAGACATTTCATGATCCAACTAGGGAACTTCATCAGTGCTACTGGTAGAAGGAAGTGGGGCTTGTGGAGAGGAGGAGGAGGAGGGGAGGAGGAGGAGGGGAGGAGGAGGAGGAGGAGGAAGGAAAGGACTGTGGGGTCCTTGGTGCTCTCTGAATTTGGTTGCTTTCTTGCAGACGTTTCATGATCCAACTAGGGAACTTCATCAGTGCTACTGGTAGAAGGAAGTGGGGCTTGTGGAGAGGAGGAGGAGGAGGGGAGGAGGAGGAGGGGAGGAGGAGGAGGAGGAGGAAGGAAAGGACTGTGGGGTCCTTGGTGCTCTCTGAATTTGGTTGCTTTCTTGCAGACGTTTCATGATCCAACTAGGGAACTTCATCAGTGCTACTGGTAGAAGGAAGTGGGGCTTGTGGAGAGGAGGAGGAGGAGGAGGAGGAGGAGGAGGAGGAGGAGAAGGAGGAGGAGGAGAGGAGGAGGAGGAGGAGGAGGAGGAAGGAAAGGACTGTGGGGTCCTTGGTGCTCTCTGAATTTGGTTGCTTTCTTGCAGACGTTTCATGATCCAACTAGGGAACTTCATCAATGCTACTGGTAGAAGGGAGTGGGGTTTGTGGAGAGGAGGGGGAGGAGGAGGAGGAAGGAAAGGACTGTGGGGTCCTTGGTGCTTTCTGGGCTTGATTGCTTTCTTGCAGAAGTTCCATGAGCCAACTAGGTAACATCGGTGCTAGAAGGCAGTGGGGTTTGTCGAGTGGAGGAGGAAGAGAAGGAGAAAAGGAAGGAAGGAAGGAAGGAAGGAAGGAAGGAAGGAAGGAAGGCAAAGGAGGAGGAGGAGGAGGAGGAGGACTGTGGGGTCCTTGGTGCTCTCTGGTCTTGGTGGTTTTCTTGCAGATGTTTCATGACCCGACTAGGTAACATCATCAGTAACAGAAGACAGTGGGGTTTGCTCTCTGTTTATATACAAGTAATACACCCTGTCAGTGTTGGTGGGAGTGTTCTTAGTGGTTCCTTGAGTGAGATGTTGATTAATCTTTGCTTGTTTGTCTGAGTTGGCACCGGTCGTTGCTTGATTGTTGCCTAGTGTTAACCTTGGTGTTAAGCTCCGCTTATTTGCCCTTGACTGCTGACAAGGTCGTCTTCGGATCCTTTCGCTTTTTGAATGGTATGTAGACGTTGTTGATCTCTGTGTGCCTGTCGATGGCTGATTTGTCTAGAAGCGCCAGGCTTCCAGGAATTCTCCAAGTAGTTTTTGGGACTTGGCTTGGTATTCCTATTCTCAAAAGCACCCCAAGGCGGGACAAAGAGCAATGGATGGAAACTAATCAAGGAGACGACCAACCTAGGAGAAATTTCCTGCCTCCAAGGTCCCTTCCAACCATGATATTCTCTTCTGGTCTAGAACGCTCACACTTTCCCTATTGAAACTCTGCGTATTCTTCAATGAAGGAGTTTTCGTCTTGTTTTCTGTCTGCTAGGTTGTGTTTATGGATGCGCTCAGCTAGACGTCTGCCTGTTTTTTTCGTGCCTGGTGGGTGCTGCGTTCCTCACGCCGTCAATTGTAGACGAGTGATCCTCTAATCAACACTGCAGGGACCACAACTTCTAAGCTCTGCCAGCTGGGCAGCCTGGCACCTGCAGCCCCAAAGCAGCTTGAAGGGTTGCCAAATCTGGGGTCTGCTCGAAGCCCGAGGACTCGCCGCGAAGACTTCCAGGAACTGACCCCAGGCTCCGTCCGATGGCTAATCCTGTTCCCGCTAAACGGGGTTGGAAAGACGGGAGAGGATCGACGGCTGAAATGCGAACCCGGGAAACAAGCCAGCTAAATGGACTGACTGCGAGCGGGGATTTATTTGACAAACGCTGGCTTAGCCGCAAATTTGCGTGAAGCTCCAATGAGATTTAAGCTTGCGCCGTCGCCGTGCCACAAACGGTTTATCCGGTAGAGCAGCGGCTCCCAAACTTTTGGGAGAACGGTTCCGTGAAGAGAGGTTTTCCCGTGGAACGGAGGGGGTGTGGTTTCTCCTGCTGCCTGCATCCCGCGGATGGAGCTTCGCTTCTTTGTGCGGCCCGGTTTCTGGCGTGCCAGTACCGGACCACGGACTGGGGGTTAGGGACCCTGAGTTAGAGCGATGCAGGTGTATCGCTGGCTGTTGTGTAGAGCACAGGGCCCCAACCTTTTGGGGCACCAGGGACCGGTGCTACGGAGGAAGCTTTTTCAGGGGATTGGAGGCAGTGGTGAAATCCAATTTTTTTTTTTACTACTGGTTCTGTGGGTGTGGTGTGGCTTGGTGGCAGGGGAAGGTTACTGCAAAATCTCCATTCCCACCCTACTCTGGGGCCAGCCAGAGGGGGGTGTTTGCTGGTTCTCCAAACTACTCAAAATTTCCGCTACCGGTTCTCCGGAACCTGTCAGAACCTGCTGGATTTCACCCCTGATTGGAGGGGATGTGGTTTCATGTGCTGCCTGCATACTGTAGATGGAGCTTCGCTTGTTTGCGCAGCCCGGTTTCTGGCATGCCGCGGTCCAGTACTGGTCCACGGACCAGTAGATGGGAACCTCTGGTGTAGAGGGATCTTCCCGCATAGCCCATCCTGCTTGCCTGACCCACCAGTCTCCCCCCCTCTCTCTTTTTGCTTCTCTTCTCTCTCTTTTCTTTCTCCTCCCTCTCTTCTTTTTCATCTCTCTTCTTGCTCCTTTCTTCTTTCTCCTCCCTCTCTTTCTCCTCTCTCCTGTCTCCTCCCTCTCTCCTTTCTCCTTTCTCTCTTCTTCTTTCTTGTCTCTCTTCTTTCTCCTCTCTTGTTGTTCCTCTCTCATCTCTTTTTTCTCCTCTCCTTTCTCCTCCCTCTCTTCTTCTTTCTTGTCTCTCTTCTTTCTCCTCTCTTGTTGTTCCTCTCTCATCTCTCTTCTTTCTCCTCTCCTTCTCCCTCTCTTCTTTCTCCTCCCTCTCTTCTTTCTTTCTTGTCTCTCTTCTTTCTCCTCTTGTTGTTCCTCTCTCCCATCTCTTCTTTCTCCTGTCTTCTTTCTCGTCTCTTTTCTTTCTTTCTCCTTTCTCTCTTCTTTCTCCTCTCTCTCTTGTTCCTCTCTTCTTTCTCCTTTCTCTTCTTTCTCCTCCCTTTTTGCGCCTTTCTCTTTTCTTTCTTTCTTTCTTTCTCGTCTCTTTTCTCCTCTCTTGTTGTTCCTCTCTCCTCTCTTCTTTCTCCTGTCTTCTTTCTCGTCTCTTTTCTTTCTTTCTCCTTTCTCTCTTCTTTCTCCCCCCTTTCTCTCTCTCTCTCTCTCTCTCTCTCCATTTTTCCTGCCCTGTGCCAACGCTCAAGATGCCAGTCCTCCGTTCTCTGTCAGCGGCAATTATTTATTCTCATGTTGCAGGTTTGCAGCATCTGAGCAAAGGAGAAAGTGAGAAAGGGGAGGGTGCGCGCATGTCGGGGCCACACATCTGATGTGTGAAATTTCGGGGCGTTCCCATCAGGCGGCCCACAGATGCCACTTGCAAGGTTCCTCCGACAGCCTCCATCTGGCAGATATGCTAATCCGGAGACAGGAATTAAGAGCCTGCCCTGCGCAGCGCCGGGATGAAGGTTTGTAACGCTGCTGCTTCTTCTAACAGGAGGTTTCGAAGGGAGAATACTCTTCTGCGGGGGTCAAGATTTACACCTTGCCGTTACAGGTCGTCCTCGATTTACAACAGTTCGTTTCATGTCCGTTCCAAATTTACCGTTTTTCTCACTTTTACGACGGTTTGCAGGATCCCCTCGGTCAAATAATCAAAAATTCTGACGCTTGGCAGCCGGTTCATACTGATGACGGTTACCAGAGTCACGTGATCCGGAATAGATTTGAGACCTTCCGGCAAGTAAAGTCGATGGAGAAGCCGGATTCACTTAACAAAGCTGTTACTCACTTCACAACTGCAGTGATTTCCTTAAGAACTGTGGCAAGAAAGATCGTAAAATGGGGGGCAGAACTCACTTAGCAAATGGCTTGCTCAGCAGCAGAAGTGTTGGGCTCCATTGTGGTCGTAAGTTGAGGACTATCTGGTTTGTTTATTTATTTGTTTGTTTGTTTACACCTTGCTTTTATTATAAATAACTCAAGGAGATGTAAGTATCTTAATATTTCTTCTAATTTCCCTATTACAGCCACCACATGAAATCGATTGGGTTGAGAGTCACCCAGCCGGCTTTCATGCCTTAGGCGGGACTAGAACTCACTGTCTCCTAGTGATTGGCTTTCATGCTTATGGTGGGACTAGAACTCATAGTCTCCTGGTGATTGGCCCAAAATCACCAATTGGCTTTTATACTAAGGTGGGACTAGAACTCACCATCTCCTAGGGATTGGCCCAAAGTCACCCAGTTGGCTTTCATGCTTATGGTGGGACTAGAACTCATAGTCTCCTGGTGATTGGCCCAAAATCACCCAATTGGCTTTTATACTAAGGTGGGACTAGAACTCACCATCTCCTGGTGATTGGCCCAAAGTCACCCAGTTGGCTTTCATGCTTATGGTGGGACTAGAACTCATAGTCTCCTGGTGATTGGCCCAAAATCACCAATTGGCTTTTATACTAAGGTGGGACTAGAACTCACCATCTCCTAGGGATTGGCCCAAAGTCACCCAGTTGGCTTTCATGCTTATGGTGGGACTAGAACTCATAGTCTCCTGGTGATTGGCCCAAAATCACCCAATTGGCTTTTATACTAAGGTGGGACTAGAACTCACCATCTCCTGGTGATTGGCCCAAAGTCACCCAGTTGGCTTTCATGCTTATGGTGGGACTAGAACTCATAGTCTCCTGGTGATTGGCCCAAAATCACCAATTGGCTTTTATACTAAGGTGGGACTAGAACTCACCATCTCCTAGGGATTGGCCCAAAGTCACCCAGTTGGCTTTCATGCTTATGGTGGGACTAGAACTCATAGTCTCCTGGTGATTGGCCCAAAATCACCCAATTGGCTTTTATACTAAGGTGGGACTAGAACTCACCATCTCCTGGTGATTGGCCCAAAGTCACCCAGTTGGCTTTCATGCTTATGGTGGGACTAGAACTCATAGTCTCCTGGTGACTGGCCCAAAATCACCCAATTGGCTTTTATACTAAGGTGGGACTAGAATTCACCATCTCCTAGGGATTGGCCCAAAGTCACCCAGTTGGCTTTCATGCTTATGGTGGGACTAGAACTCCCTGTCTCCTGGTGATTGGCCCAAAATCACCCAATTGGCTTTTATACTAAGGTGGGACTAGAACTCACCATCTCCTAGTGATTGGCTCAAAGTCACCCAGCCAGTTTTCATGCCTAAGGCAGGACTAGAACTCCCTGTCTCCTGGTGATTGGCCCAAAATCACCCATTTGGCTTTCATGCCTAAGGGAGGACTAGAACTCTCTATCGCCTAGTGATTGTCTCAAAGTCACCCAACCAGTTTTCACGCCTAAGGCAGAACTAGAACCAGAATTCTGATGTCTTCCTCTCCACAACAAACTGTTTAGATTGCTAAGTGCCCCGCCTACCCAAAATCTGATTAACTCCGCTTGGTTTTCTTAGCAAATATATCTGGAAGCAGTTTGTTTGCCATTGTCTCCTTCCTAGGTGATTTTTTTTTTTAAACCTTCCGGTGTCAGGTACAATCTTGAGATGTCTAACTGGCTTCTCATCCAAGCATTAACTATGTCCAAACCCCATTTAATTTCTGACCCCAAACAAGGTTGTTAAGTGGAACGTGAGCAAAAGCCGAGGTAGAACTTCCAGAACATGGGACACCTAAGGTCAGACGCTCTCTATTTAACCTACGTTGGGGCTGTGGACACCTGTGTAGGTGGGTGTCTAGTTGCCCACAACAGCAGATCTGTGGGTGCACAGATATACTCTCTCTCTCACTGACTTATGACCGTTTTTCACACTTAACGACTGCTGCAGCGTCCCCACGGTCCCGTGATCGAAATTCAGACCCTTGGCAACTGACTCGTACTTATGACAGTCGTAGCGTCCTGGGGGGGAGGGGGATCACGTGATCCCCTTTTTTTGCGACCCTCCGACGAGCAAAGTTAATTCGGAAGCCGGATTCATTTAACAACTTGTTTTACTAGCTCAACAACTGCAGTGATTCGCTCAACAACGGTTGCGAGGAAAGCTGTTAAATGGGAGGCAAAACTCACGTAACAACTGTTTTTTTTTTTTTTTTTGCTTTAATTTATATGCCGCCCTTCTCCGGAGACTCAGGGCGGCTTACAATGCGTTAAGCAATAGCCTTCATACTTTTGTATATTTATACAAAGTCAGCTTATTGCCCCCACAATCTGGGTCCTCATTTAACCTACCTTTGAAAGGATGGAAGGCTGAGTCAACCCTGAGCCTGGTGAGATTTGAACTTGCAGTAATTGCAAGCAGCAGATGTTAATAACAGTGCTTTAGTCCACTGTACTACAGGCTCTGTGTTTGCCTTCGGAACCACCAACAGAACAGAAGTTGCCTTCGGAGGCTGTGGGAGCTCCATCCCTGGAGGCTTTCAAGACGAGATTGGACTTCCATTTGTCAGAAATGGTGTAGGTTTCCTGCCTAAGCAGGGGGTTGGACTAGATGACCTACAAGGTCCCTTCCAACTCTGTTAATCTGTTGAACTTCTGGTCTCTGGGTTGTTAAGATGAACCTCCAATTCCGTCCCAGTTGGAAGAGCTACGACGCAAGTCCCAAGGACTTTCTTCTCCTGCCTTTCTTGGTCCAGCTGGACAATTGTTGGGCCACCCAAAACGAGGGATGACACAATCTGTGGCTGGGAGCATCAAACAGAAAGCTTCGTGGATTTGCGCACCGAAAGAGATTTATGGAAAGGAAGGATCATTTGCCCAGTGTATAAGCCTTCTTTGGCAGAGAGGGACACACCAGGAGATACGTTTTGTGAGCTCAGGCTTCACCGAACCTAATGAGACAAGAGATTTTTCGCTCGTTCTCACACACGGTTGTACAAGTTCTGGCTCGACCCCAACTGGATGGGTTCGAAAATCTCTTCCGTGTTTTCCGTTCGGTTGGCACGTTCTCCAATGAGCGTCCTTTCGGTTTTTGGCTTTGCAGTGACGCAACTTGCCAGCTGCGGGTTTGCCAATGGTCTGAAGTGCCTCATCTCGGCGTGTGACAAGCCAGGATGGATTCTTGGACAAGCCCTGGGTTGCTCCTTCAAATCCCCTGGGTGCTTCATTAGGGACCTAAGCAGCCCTAGATGGAGTCCTTGGGAAAGCCAGGAGCTCAGCTGCCAAAAGAGGTTAGCCCGCCCTTCTCCAAGCAAACTCAAGTCAAAGTCAAGCCAGATTCACTTAACAACCGGGTTACTAACTTAACGGCTGCGGTGATTCGCTTAACAATGAATAGAATAGAATAGAATAGAATAGAATAGAATAGAATAGAATAGAATAGAGAAAAATAATAGAATGGAGTGGAGTGGAGTGGAGTGGAGTGGAGTGGAGTGGGAATAGAATAGAATAGAATAGAATAGAATAGAATAGAATAGAATAGAATAGAATAGAATAGAATAGAATAGAATAGAATAGAATAGAATATAGAAAAATAATAGAATGGAGAGGAGTGGAGTGGAGTGGAGTGGGAGTGGGAATAGAATAGAATAGAATAGAATAGAATGTTATAGAATAGAATAGAATAGAATAAGAAATAGAATGGAATGGAGTAGAGTAGAGTAGAATAGAACAGAATAGAATGTTATAAAATAGAATAGAATGTTATAGAATAGAAAACAGAAGAATAGAATAGAATAGAATAGAATAGAATAGAATAGAATAGAATAGAATAGAATAGAATAGAATAGAATAGAATAGAATAGAATAGAGAAAAATAATAGAATGGAGTGGAGTGGAGTGGAGTGGAGTGGAGTGGAGTGGGAATAGAATAGAATAGAATAGAATAGAATAGAATAGAATAGAATAGAATAGAATAGAATAGAATAGAATAGAATAGAATATAGAAAAATAATAGAATGGAGAGGAGTGGAGTGGAGTGGAGTGGGAGTGGGAGTGGGAATAGAATAGAATAGAATAGAATAGAATAGAATAGAATAGAATAAGAAATAGAATGGAATGGAGTAGAGTAGAGTAGAATAGAACAGAATAGAATGTTATAAAATAGAATAGAATGTTATAGAATAGAAAACAGAAGAATAGAATAGAATAGAATAGAATAGAATAGAATAGAATAGAATAGAATAGAATAGAATAGAATAGAGAAAAATAATAGAATGGAGTGGAGTGGAGTGGAGTGGAGTGGAGTGGAGTGGGAATAGAATAGAATAGAATAGAATAGAATAGAATAGAATAGAATAGAATAGAATAGAATAGAATATAGAAAAATAATAGAATGGAGAGGAGTGGAGTGGAGTGGAGTGGGAGTGGGAATAGAATAGAATAGAATAGAATAGAATAGAATAGAATAAGAAATAGAATGGAATGGAGTAGAGTAGAGTAGAATAGAACAGAATAGAATGTTATAAAATAGAATAGAATGTTATAGAATAGAAAACAGAAGAATAGAATAGAATAGAATAGAATAGAATAGAATAGAATAGAATAGAATAGAATAGAATAGAATAGAATAGAATAGAATAGAATAGAGAAAATGAATGGAATGGAATGGAATGGAATAGAAAATATGGAATGGAATGGAATGGAATGGAATGGAATGGAATGGAATAGAATAGAATAGAATAGAATAGAATAGAATAGAATAGAATAGAATAGAATAGAATAGAGCAGAGCAGAGCAGAACAGAACAGAAGTAGAGTAGAGTAGAGTGGAGTGGAGTGGAGTGGAGTGGAGAGGAATGGAGTGGAATGGAATAGAACAATAGAATAGAAGAGAACAGAACAGAACAGGAGTAGACTAGACTAGACTAGACTAGAATAAAATATAGAAAAATAATAGAATGGAGAGGAGTGGAGTGAGAGTGGGAGTGGGAATAGGGTAGAGTAGAATGAATAGAATAGAATAGAATAGAATAGAATAGAATAGAATAGAATAGAATAGAATAACAGAGTTGGAAGGGACCTTGGAGGTCTTCTAGTCCAACCCCTTGCCCAGACAGGAAACTCTACACTACTTCAGACAAATGGTTATCCAACCTCTTCTTCAAAACTTCCAGTGTTGGAGCCTTCACAACTTCTGGGGGCAAGTTGTTCCACTGGTTAATTGTTCTCACTGTCAGGAAATTTCCTCCTTATTTCTAAGTTGCTTCTCTCCTTGATGAGTTAATGGAGGCCAGAAAGCTCGTAAAATGGGGCAACACTCACTTAGCAACCATTCAGAAATATTGGGCTCAGTTGCGGTCGTAAGTCGAGGGCTACCGATCATCGTTTGAAACCTTTGAAATTCTTTCTTGCAATGTTCCTTGTGGGTGGTACACAGATACGATACAGCGGTTAATATGGGATGGAGAGAAACACCTTCGGACTTGCTTAGACTTCTCCTTAGTCCGTCCTGTCCCAATAGGTCATTATGGCCAAAAAAAAAAAAAAAAAAATGGGAAACGTGCCACTGTTTACTTTTAGAGGGAAGGCAAGGTACAAATCAAATCAGAATAAATCAATAATCGTGCGTTAACTTTCAAGAATGGAAGTGACTGGAATAATAAAATGGAAGATGGCTTTAATGCTTCTAAATCTATTCTCTAGAACAGTGATGGCTAACCTTTTTGCCATCGCGTGCCAGGAAGTGTGGGGGGGGGGGGCGCGGGGGAGGTTCATGCACATGTGTGCCCAAACCCATAATTCTATGCGCCCTGCCCCGCACATGTTACTGTTTAATGTTATCCACGTGCAACCCCCACTTCCCCCCAGCTCTTGGCACGTGATGGCCCAGTAGGCCCGTTTTCCTTTCTCACCTGATTCCAGATCCTCTGTATGCATCTGGGGAGGGCGAAAACAGCCTTCCCTAACCCCTCGGAGGCCCTCCGGAGACCCGAAACGGCCCATTTTCCAACTTTCGGTTGGACGTTTTTTGCTGTCCCCAACCTCCAGAGACTCCTAGAGAGCTGAGCTGGCGTGCCAGGCGGCATGGCTCCGCATGCCACCTGTGGCACGCGTGCCATAGGTTCGCCATCACGGCTCTAGAACATGTATTTTGGGGACAGAAACAATATTTGACCGGACAGTCTCAAAGGGGAAGGTGATACATGACAAAAGAAATTGAATTTAAAAAAGAGCTAAACTGAGAATAACAGCTATGGTTTAAGATGAGTAACAGAATAACAGAGTTGGAAGGGACCTTGGAGGTCTTCTAGTCCAACCCCCTGTTCAAGCAGAAGATCCTGGTATCAGTCCCCTGCCAAGGATGGGGTTGCATTTGGCAACTATCAACAGTCAATTGCTTAAAAGATTTTTATGATAACAGTAGTCCAGCTTTCTATGGAGGTTCTCCGTCATCCAAGTCGTGGTTGCCCCAAAGGTGCTTTTTCAAGAGGCAACTGGATTTTCTTGGTTTTTCGTTGAAGACCTTTCACTTCTCATCCAAGAAGCTTCTTCAGTTCTGACTGAATGGTGGAGGATGGAAGGATTTATATTCCTTGCAGTCATCTCGTCGTTAGTACTCTTCCTGAGATTCGGTGAGGCCACTTGGAGGTTTATCTGTGCCCTCAGGGTCACTTGGATAGTGCAAATGGGTGTGGAACCTTCTTGGAACTGCTGAAATGACTGGAGACAGGCAGTGTCATATCCGTCCCCCACTGTTGAGAGGGGTTTTTTCAATCTTAATTGACCCCCTCTTTCAAACCAGAAGTCCTCTGTGTCCAGAACGTGGACTTTGCTGTCTTCAAAAGTATGACCTTTGTCATACTGTCTGCTGAATCTTATCCTGATGGGTTTGTTCTCCTATGTTGTGCCATGTTTATGAAGGGATTGTTTTGTTTCTCCAATGTACAGATCTGCACGTCTCACTGCATTGTACTGCGTATATTCGATTGCTCGGTTTGTGCCTGGGTTCATTCCGCATAATTTTAAGCTGAGATTCTCACCAGCATTCAGGAATGTAGAACTGTCGATGATCTAGATTCAACCCATACCTAGCATAGTTAAGCAACTGTCGATGATCTAGATCAGTGGTTCCCAACATGTGGCCCACACCCCACAGGGAGGGCAATTTGATTTTTAATGGGGGCAATTGGAACCTTGTTTAAACCAAGTTTAAACAAGATTAATTTAATTTAATTCTAGATTAATTTACACGTAGCATAGTGAAGCCAAGAGTCTTTTTCAGTTGCCCCACCCACCCAACCTACCTCTCCTCGAACTCCAGAATCTCTTCTGGAATAATGCTATTTTCTCTCTTAGCCAAAGTTCATTAGACCAGGGGCCCCCAATCTTTCGGACCTCAGGGACCACTAAATTCATAATTTTAAATCCCACGGACCACTAATTTGATCTGCCTAATGACCGGCTGGGTGGGCATGGCTAGGTGGTCATGTGACTGGGTGGGGGTGGCCAACTCGATGTCACTCACATTGAGGGATGCCTCACCGGCCTCTACTCAACCTTCCCCGGCCAGCCACTCCTCGTCTCCCCGCCTGGGCTCCTTAGGGCCCCAGCAGGAAGCAGTTGTTGGAGCTAAGCAGCCACCATGAGAAAGAGTTGGCTCAGCTCAAATTGGATCTGGCCAAGAAGGAGGCTCAGCAGAAGCACCTCACTGAGGACCAGGAGCATAGGCTTTCCAAGCAGAGGGAAGACCTGTAGAAGTGCAAGGCCAGGTACCGGCACCCAGAGGCTCAGCGGGCAGAGATGGTCAGGCAGTTCCAGGCCATGATGCAGTCCCACTGGAACAAGGCTCTCCGGCTCTTTGCCACCAGCGGCACTTCCCTCCAGCCTTCGCCCAAAGCCCCACACCAGGAGGCCGAAGCAGACCCCAAATCGGAATTTCTGCCCTCCTCCGACCCGCACAAAAAGACCCCGAAGGGGGAGACTCTCTGCAGCAACACAAACGTTCATTGCACATATCTGGCCCAGGAGCTGTAGTTTGAGGACCCCTGATTTAGTGCAATATTAAAAAAAAAATGCAAATAATTTTTCTGCGGACCACCACAATTTTCTTGCAGACCACCAGTTGGTAACCGCTGCATTAGACAATCCATCATACGTGGATTCAATCTGACCCACTGGCCTAAAACCTAGGAAGAGAAGCCCCCCCCGGGCCCCCAGGCTTCGATCTCCTAACGGGAACAGTAAGAGCGAGGAAAGACCCCAGGAAAACAGAGGGTGGGGGGTGGGTTTCAGGCTTAATCCATCAATATTGGAGCTCATTTTTTTTTTTCTTTTTTAGCGTAGGATTCGTGCTAATTAACGCTGTGCTAAGATCAGAGCTCGGTAGAAACAGCGGGGAAGACCACAAACAAGGGGGTGGGAGAGAAATTACATAGGAGACTATTTAGGGAGCCAAGTTCTTAATTGCCATTGAAATAATACTTTCTTTTTTTTTTGTCGGGAACATAAAGCAGAATCCAAGCCGACCTCATTAGAACAAGGCTTAAGCTTGTCGGGCCTTTCAGCCTCCGATGGGCTTAGCATATTTCAACGATTGTTCTTTTTGTTTTCCTTTTTTTATACGAAGCCAGCCTGAATATTGAGGTCCCCAACGGAGCTGGCAGTTCAGATCCTTCTGCGATCAAAAGTGATCACAGAATAACAAGAGTTGGAAGGGAGCTTGGAGGTCTTCTAGTCCAACCTCCTGCTTGAGCAGGAGACCCTCTGTTCTGCCCCAGCTACGGACCCCAAAGAACGCGGCGCACACAAAGTCCGTACAAACCTTAGTTGACTAATGAAGGACTACTAATGAGCTTTCTTAGTAGTTGTTCGAACACACGTACAGTTTAAATCAGTCTTTTCTGAACGAGGGCTGTTAATTTAACTTCGTGAACAGCCGACAAGAATCCAAAGAATAATAACTCAATTCTGAGGCACAGTATTTCAGATAACCGTAATCTTACTGTGGCTGGCAGAATGCCCAGAAGCAATTTGCAGGAAAACTGACAAGAGAGAAACAAGAGCCGAATCAAACGTTTCTGGAATCAAGATGCGAAGGAATGTGAACGAAGTTGTTTCCTGCAAATTGCATCAGTCATCATCCTTCCTTAAATAGGCTAGGGGAGTGGCCAATTAGCCCCAAGACTTACTCTCGAGGAGACCTCCTCCTGAGGAGCTACTCCTGCCTTTTGGAAGCTCTGCGCGCCCGTGCATCGAGAAGAGTCTCCTCCTCTTCGTCCTCTTCACTTAAAGGAGCTTCTGGAGCTTCTGAAGGCCCTGGCTGAATCCCCGCCTCTGGCACCACATCTTCTCCAGCCTCCTCACTGTCCGATTCGAGTACCAGCTGCACAGGCTGCTGGCGCAGCACCACACCAGCCTCCTCGCTGTCGGAATCAGCTACTAGCTGCACAGGCCACAACACCCTCTACCATCCCGGATAAATGGCTGTCCAATCTCTTCTTGAAAACCTCCTGTGTTGGAGCACCCATAATTTCTAGTGGCGAGCTGTTCCACTGGTTAATTGTTCTCAACTGTCAGGAAATTTCTCCTTAATTCTAGGTTGTTTCTTTCCTGACATAGAAGATCTGGATGTTTTTTCTGGTTTTCGAACTTTTATCTGAAGGATGCTTGCCTAATGCTAATATTCTTTGAGTACCAGGATGAAACATCCTTGTCGGACCAGGATTTCAGCATTATTCAACTACAGGATAATAGCTTTATGGGTAGTCCTCAACTTACAACAATTCATTTAGTGACCGTTCAAAGTTACAACGGCACTGGAAAAAGTGACTTATGACCTTTTTTCACACTTACAACCATTGCAGCATCCCCGTGGTCGCCCATGATCAAAATTCAGACACCTGGCAAACTGACTCATATTTATGACCGTTGCAGTTTCCCAGGGTCATGTGATCCCCTTTTACAATCTTCCAACAAGCACTCTCAATGGGGAACTCAGATTTGCTTAATGACCATGTTTCTATCTTAACAACCGCAGTGATTCACTTAAGAACTCTGAGAAGAAAGGGCGTAAAAGGAGGCAAAACTCACTCAACCACCGTCTCGCTTAGCGACAGAAATTTGGGGCTCCACTGTGGTCGTAAGTCGAGGAGTATCTGTTTTTGGTTTTCTTTTACGAGTTGAAAGACTGCTCTTACCTAAAAAACGCAGCCCATATTGCAACTTTGAAACTGGGTCTTAAGACTTATTTTCGGGGCGTGTCGTATCTTCGAATGGTCGCTAAAGGACCGGTCATGAACCAAGGACTACCTGTACAGCCCTCCCTCCCGCTTTCTTTCTCTCACAGCATCCATGTGAGGTAGGCCAGACAGAGGAACAGCCCGAAAATCATCTGCAAAGCTTCCAAAAGCTTTATTTATATTTGTGTATTTTGGAGGTTTGATGGCTAATGCCACTTTTTTTTAAGGTGTTTCAAGATAATCCTATTCCACTGCTGGAATGGCCTGGGAATAGCCCAGATCTTTACCCAGTTGAAAATCTATGGAGCCGATGAAAGAAACTGGTTAGTCAGAAGCAACCCAGCAATAAAACCCAGTTAATAGAAGCCATCATTCCATCTTGGTTTCACATGATAACAGCTGCAGAACTCAAAGACTTGGTTCACTGCATGGGAAGACGTTGTAAGGCCGTCATTCATGCTAAAAGTTACCCAACTAAGTGTTAACTGACATGGTGATACTTTTTGTATATCTCGTTTTTTTCTATGATGATCATTTTTGTATATCTTGGTTTTTCTACGTGTTTCCCTTTTCCTCTTTATACTGTAACTGCTATTCTAACAGCAAACCCTCCATAAAAGTTATTGCATTACATCCTTGATTAAATTAACTTTCCATTGATATATCATTTTATGGTACTACTCGGAAAAAAAGTGGGGTTATTAGCTAGTTTTAGAAAATACACTTTTCCCAAAAGGTTTCCATAATTGGCCAATAATATATTAGCCATGTTTTCTGAGATAACCACCATTGTTGGGCCTGAGAGAAGCCAATTTTTCTCAGTAACATTATGATGGGTGGACTTCAACTCCCAGAATTCCCCAGCCAGCCTTGCTGGATGGGAATTGAAGTCACCCATCTTAAAGTTACTCATGTTAGAAAACCTATACTAACCTACAAAGGTGATTTATACACCACAACATTGGGGTTTACAAAGCACCCTAAATTAGTACCAAATAAAGCTCATTATAGGCCTTTTTTGGGGGACTCGTCCACAATTGTGCCAATTTTGTTAACGTTTGTACAGTTTTCGTGTTAGAAGATGGAGACGAGCGCTGGCAAAATTGGCAGAATGAAACAACTCCGTGTTCAGGATGAAAATAAGAACTTGCCCTTCCTGTCTTGCTCATCTTACATATTTGGGACTAACCGAAATAAGCAATTTCACTGTGAACTCCATGGAGAAATAAAACCACAATGAAATTAAGAAGTCTCTGGCTCTTGCTTGGCATGGCCACTAGATGGCAGCCTTGCATTGCCAAAGCGCCACTGTCTGTTGTATTGTGGTACTGTCAAGGCAGCAAAATTGGTTCAGCTTTGTTAAAATTAGAGGATGGATAATTCTATCTATCTATCCATCCATCCATCTCTATCTTTTTTCATTGTCAACTGTGCTTTAAAAAAAAAAAAAAGTCCCAAAATAAAGTAAAAAAAAAAAAAAAAGAATTTTTTTAAAAAAGCCACATTGGAAGTTTGCAGAGCATAAATCCATCATAAAATAGAACAAAATATATTTATTTTTTTTTACTTTTGTTTATACTTTGCTTTTGCATTTGTTTTGTTCATCAGCTATGTGCGTTGTGTTTTTTAAAGGGTTCGGTGTTCCCCCATTAACCTTGTATTAAAATAAAAGTTTAAATTGTTTTTTTTAAAAAAAGATTAAAAAAAAAAAACATTCGGACAATGGCCGAAGATCTCAAAAGACAGGGCATGAGGAAGAGGAGATGCCAACGTAAAGAGACAACCAGTTCAGCCCATCTGGGTGCAGTGGTGCCCTAACTTTGCTTTTAAAAATGTTTTAATTCGCACCGTTTGGAAATGTTAAAACTGTTTTCCTCTTTATCTTTCTATGATCCATAAGCCGCCCGCCGTACTGGCTAGGTGGCTCAGTGGCTAAGACACTGAGCTTGTCGATCAGAAAGGTTGGCAGTTCGGCGGTTCGAATCCCTAGTAGCGTGAGCAGGGGGTTGGACTAGATGACCTCCAAGGTCCCTTCCAACTCTGTTACTGTCTCTTTACTGGGGGAGATGGGTGGCATATAAATCTAATAAACGAATATATACATATATAAACTTTGTCTGGCGGCTTCAGTGTTGCCAACCTCTCCTTCTGTTTCGAGCTGGGATCGGTGTGCCAGTTGCCATTGACACATCTCCAGTGTGTCGGTGGCTGCCAAAAAACCCTGGCTTAATTTAGTTAACAATTCAAGGGGAAAGGATGGGGGAAGACAGGAAGGAAAAAAAAAATCAGGAAATGATCGAATTTGAGGACGCCATCCCGAGGGGATTTGGCCACGGAGGTCCCTGTGCTGCATTGCGGTCGGGCAATTTCCCCGCGTTGTGGATGTTGGCATGACTGGGCCTGAGTTGATAATAAGATTATTTATTCCCTGTATGGGGGTCCCAATAATTGAAGATGTGAGTGGGCTCTGTTCTTCACCCATCTAATTTGGGGAGGGGGGGAGGAAGAAGGGAGAAAGGGGAGGGATGCAGGATTATGGGGGTATATCTTTCTCGGTATACGGGGCGTAGGGGGTGCAACGGAGCACAAACGCTTTTATTCTTTTTGCAAGGTCCAGATGGATTTGGGTCCCTAACCGCACACACACAAAACCCCTTCTTCAAATATCCTGATGAATATTTCATTCCTTCGGCTGTCCACTCCTGAAATAACTAATGTCAAGATTAAAGAGACCATCGTCCAGAAGGGAGAAAAGGCGCATTGTGTATCTGTTTGCAAAATCAATGCAAATCTTAACGCCGGCTTCCATTAACCCCGCCGCCAATCCTTGCTCCGTGCCAAATGACTCCGGAATTAGGTTGGGATAAATTGTCTAAGCCGAGTTTTGACACCCCCATCCCCCACCCCCACCGAGGTAGGATTTGCAACGTTAAGCAACCCCCTGTTTGCTGGTTAGGGAAGGGGAGGGGTGTCTCCTCAATCAGCATCGGCTGGAGAAAAGAGCATCCTGGTGGCATGGAAGCCGTGTCTTCCTATTCGACCATCCGGATGGCTCAAGCAAGTGAGCCAAGTTGGCAGCTAAGAGAGCCAATCACCAGGAGATGGTGAGTTCTAGTTCCGCCTTAGGCATGAAAGCTAGCTAGGTGACATTGGGCCAATCACCAGGAGATGGTGAGTTCTAGTTCCGCCTTAGGCATGAAAGCTGGCTAGGTGACATTGGGCAATCACCAGGAGATGGTGAGTTCTAGTTCCAGCTTAGACATGAAAGCTGGCTAGGTGACATTGGGCAATCACCAGGAGATGGTGAGTTCTAGTTCCGCCTTAGGCATGAAAGCTGGCTAGGTGACATTGGGCCAATCACCAGGAGACAGTGAATTCTAGCTCTGCCTTAGGCATGAAAGTCATTTGGGTGCCTTTGGGCCAATTACTAGGGGCCAGTGAGTTCTAGCCCTCCCTGGGAAATCCGGGCACTTGGCAAATGGCATGTATTTACAACAGGTCATCTAATCGCCGTTTGTAATCTTCCCTGTTGGTTCCTGACAAGCAAAGTCAACGGGGAAGCCAGATTCGCTTAACGATTCACTTAACAGCGGGAGTGATTTGTTTAACAACTGTGGCCAAAATGGTCATAAAATGGGGCAAAACTCAACCGCCTCGCTGTTGAGACATGGAGATTTTGGGGCTCAACTGAGATGGTACGTCTAGCACTATCCGTACTCCACCCAGAGCCCCCAACCCACTCTCCTTCCTTCCCACCTTGCAAAGTCCAGATCAGCCTCTCGGGACATGGTGATGTTGGTCAGGTTCTGCTGAAGGATGAAGATGTTCCGGCACATCTTCTTAATGCCGGACTCACTGATGCGCTTGAAGTACTGAGCCCCGTTGATGAGAATGCAGGAGATCAAATGGCCCAAACCTGGAGGAGCGAGAGAGAAATTTAAAGTCAGGAGGAGAAAGAAATGTTGCAGTTCCATCTTTGTCGTTTCATGAGCCCGTAATCCCTTGCGGAGTGGAGTCTGGGCAGCTGAATGGAGCTAGCGGAGTGTTTTACTGGCCGGATGCATTTCCTGCTGCCAATGAGGAGGTTTTTTTTTCAGCCAGATATATTCTCATTGTGCCCAGAGAGAGAGAAATATCTGCCTCTACCTAGGATCGAACTCACAGACTCCTGCTTGTGAGGCGAGAGCTCCACCTCTAGGCCACCCCACCACTCAAATGTTGCAGTTCTATAAAACTCTTACATTATGATACGGGTAGTCCTCGACTTACAACCATTCATTTAGCGACCGTTCGAAACTACAACGGGCCTGAAAACAGCGACTTATGGCCACTCCTCGCCCTTATGACCATCGCAGCATCCCCACGGTGATCAGTACAGGCGGTCATGAACGTACGACCACAATAGATCCCAAAATTTGACAGTTGCATTGTCCCAAGGTATGTGTGATTTGCGGCCTTCTGGCGGAGCCAAGCCGATGGGGGGGAGCCAAATCCACTTAACAACTGGGTTACTAACTTAACCCCTGCAGCGATTCGCTTAACAACTGTGGTAAGACAGGTCGTAAAACGGGACAAAACTCACTTAATTAAGGTCTCGCTTTTAGCAACAGAAATGCGGGGGCTCAATTGCGGTTGTAAGTCGGGGACTACCTGTACACTCAAAGGACAGAATTGATGTACCACTAAGCTCTTTTTCTATTGTCATTTGTCACCGTTTCCGTGAAGAGAAAGCCAGGCTGGCGATGTTCTGACTCCCTTAACAAGCAGGAGGCAGGAATTACTGGCAAAACCTTGGTAGTACAGTGGTCTAAAGCACCCTGTTATTAAGACCAGCTGCCTGCAATTACTGCAGGTTCGAATCTCTCCAAGGCTCAAGGTTGACTCAGCCTTCCATCCTTTCTAAGGTAGGTAAATTGAGGACCCAGTTTGTGGGGGCAATAAGCTGACTTTGTATAAAATATACAAAAGAATGAAGGCTATTGTTTAATGCATTGTAAGCCGCCCTGAGTCTCCGGAGAAGGGCGGCATATAAATCAATTTTTTTTTTTAAAAAAAAAAAGTCTTTTATTTACATGACTGTGAATTACGTTCATTCAGTCAGCAAGGTTTGTCCAAACAGTTTTTCAAAGGAATATTTCTCAACACGCCTTATCTCGCTTGGCGAGCTGCCACGTAAATTTGTCTCCAACCACAGTACAAGGCAAAACTTGGCACAGAGTCACGGAGCGAAGTAATTGTTTCCTGCAAAAGCCCCCTCCCTGTTCGCTCCTCTTTTGTTTCCTGTGGGAGGGGCCAATCACCTCCAAGGTGTGGCCTTACTCCTGAGTCGACCCTGCTTTCTTAATTGTTCTTGTCTTCTGGCAGCTCTGTGCATGCGCACACTGGGAACGGGCTCCAGCTGTTCCTCTGCCTCACTGCTGTCTATCTCCCTCTCTGCCTCCGACGCAGAGCCCTCGTCCGAGTTTTCCCCAGCCCCCAGGACTGGCCCAAGTTCCTCACCAACCTCCCCACTGTCCGACTCTGCTGCCAGCTCCATTGGCCACCAGTGGGCCACAACAGGCAACTTTGCCCACTTCAGCTCCTTGGCAAGCAACCCACCTTCAAAGATGTACTGGAACTTGTGCTGCTGCAAGCTGGCATTCATGGCTTCTTCCACGGCGCTGATGTCCTTGTTGAGCCGTACCACCAGGGGGTCGTAATCCATGCTCTCCACGTTGGCCACAATGGCATAGTTGCCCTGCTTCGCCAAAGGGATCAGGTAGTGGAAGCAATGGACCCTGTGAACGAGAAGGCTCTTCAAACCAGGTTTGTTGTGAGAAGCCAGGATTACGAGAGCTCCAAGGCTGGGGGGGGGGAAACTCAGGTTTCCTGGGTAGGTCTCCCTCCCCTTTCAGGCAGAAGGAAGCCGGAGCAACGTGGAAAGTCCATAAGGCTAAGGGAACTTTGCGTGGCATCGAACGAGTGCCATGCTTGAACCAGAGGGATGGCATGAGACAACTTGTCACGGCCAACTCGCCACAGGACAAATCACCGCAGGCCAATTCGACAAATACAAACATTAAATTTATTTCAACAGAACTAATAATAATAAAAGAAAGAAAGACAACCCAGAAATACAAGAGTTGCAAGTACAGTGGTCTAAGCACCCTGTTATTAACACAGCTGCCTGCAATTACTTGCTGGTTCGAGGCTCAAGGTTGACTCAGCCTTCCATCCTTTCTAAGGTAGGTGAAATGAGGACCCAGTTTGTGGGGGCAATAAGCTGACTTTGTATAAAATATACAAAAGTATGAAGGCTATTGCTTAACGCATTGTAAGCCGCCCTGAGTCTCCGGAGAAGGGCGGCATATAAATCAAATTAAAGAAGAAGGAGGAGGAGGAGGAGGAGGAAGAAGGAGAAGGAGAAGGAGAAGGAGAAGGAGAAGGAGAAGGAGAAGGAGGAGGAGAAGGAGAAGGAGCCTTGGTAGTACAGTGGTTTAATGCACCCTGTTATTAACACAGCTGCTTGCAATTTACTGCTGGTTCGAATCTCTCTAAGGCTCAAGGTTGACTCAGCCTTCCATCCTTTCTAAGGTAGGTTAAATGAGGACCCAGTTTGTGGGGGCAATAAGCTGACTTTGTATAAAATATACAAAAGGATGAAGGCTATTGCTTAGCGCATTGTAAGCCGCCCTGAGTCTCTGGAGAAGGGCGGCATATAAATCAAATTAAAAAAAAAAAAATAATCGACAGAAACACAGCCACCGATAATAAAAGGAACTGAACAAAACGATTAATACAGTGTTCAATTGACCCATGGCGAGGTATCCTGTAGCGAGTGGGCTGCGGTGAGTTGTCCTAGACACCCCCCCCCTCAACTAGCAAACTGTGAACATCTTAGACCAAGCCAAGTCTAAAAATGCCAGCAAATTCCTGGAATTGTGGCATTTGGACAAATCAGCCATCAACAGGCACATAGAGACCAATAACGTCTACACACCATTCAAAAGAGACAATCAAAAAGCCCAAAAGGTAACAAAAACACCAAAAACACCTCCTTACCAGTAATCAATGCCCAGACAAGAGATTTAACACCAAGATTAACACTAGATCAGCAATTAAAAAATAAACAATACCCCAATCAAGGAATTAACAACACAGACAAACAAAGAGTAAACAGCAGCCTAATCAAGGAACCGTCATGAACACCCCCACCAATACCGATAGGGCAAGCCACCAGCATATAAAAATACGAGCTAACCTCACTCCCTTCTAGCACTGATGATATTTCCTCCTCCTCCTCCTCGGAAAATTAAGAGGTGCACCCAAATATTCTGTAAAAGATGTTATCCCTGGGAAGGAAAGGTACATCAAGACTTCTGGAACTGAGATTTTTCTAATTCACACCAAGTTGCTCCAACTGTCTAATTTGCTATAATACTGCTTACAGGTAGTCCTCAACTTACGACTGTAACTGAGACCTACATATACAGTTCAATGGTGGGTTGCTACCGGTTTTACTACCGGTTTGCTGATAGCGCGCTTCGTGCGCTTGCTTTGTGCTTCGCGCGCGCGTGCGTGTGTGCCAATTTTGCACATTTTGCAAAAACTTTCCACTTCCGTGTTTCTACTGGGGAGAGCACAGCTGATTCAATCCACTCTGCCGCACTAATCAGCAGAGAAGATAATGGTAAAAAAGGAGCCCGGGCGGGAGGAACCGGTTCGCTACCAGGGGATCGTCGGTGCTACCGGTTCGCCGAAACTGCTGCGTACCAGTACAAATCCACCACTGATAGTTATAAGTCATGGCGGTCATAAAACAGATTGCCATGTGACTGGATCCCATTCTCAGATGGTTCATTTGATTGCCCCTTCTGAGTCTCTGCTCCTTTGCGCCGAAATGTTTGTGTTGACCTTCACTCTACTCCGGCGTTAAGGTTTTCCAAAAACATTGCCGATTTCACAGCAGGAAGTCTGATTTTGCACAATGTGTCTTGGAAGCCATTATACGTGAACTGTGGCCACTCTGAGGTCTTTCATTTAAGAAAACTGACCGATCAAGGGGACAGTCCAGAAACAGAAATGACAGCTTTATGAACTTCTGTTTGAAGTTCATACAGAATGACAGTAAAAACTGCAACGGTACTAACCCTCATAATGTCTCTGATAGCTTCATGGGTTTCTAGATTTCTCGAGAGCAAGACAGATGCTCCCACTACATGGAACAAACAGACTGAAGACTAGCAGAGCGCATCCATGAACACCAATTAGCAGTCAGAAGACATGATGAAAACTGCTTAATTGCACAACACATGGACAGACTTCGCCACAGTTTCAACTGGGAAACGGTGAGCATCCTAGATTAAGCCAAGTCCAAAAACACTAGGGAATTTCTAGAAGCCTGGCGTCAATTGGCCATCAACAGGCACAGAGATAAACAATGTCTACACGCCATTTAAAAGAGACTATCAAAAAGCCTAAAAAGGAAACAAAAAGACTAAACCTTCTTGCCAGCAATCAATAGCCATATAAGCATAGATCAACATCAAGATGAACAGTAGATCGAACAACAAGCCATAATCAACACCCCAATCAAGGAATTACCAACTCAAGCAAACAATCCAACAATGAACAACAGCCTAATCAAGGAACCATCAAGATCACTCCCATCCAACACATGTATATAAAATGAAAGCAAACCCCACTTCTCTTCTAGCACTGATGATGTTATCTAGTTGGGTCATGAAACGTCTGCAAGAAAACCACCAAGCTCAGAGAGCATCCAGGACCTCACAGGTCAAGCCTGAACTACATAGATACTCTTTTATTGGCGGAAGAGAGTTGAGAGGTCATCTAATCCAATGTTTCTTAACTTTGACAGCTTGAAGATGTGTGGACTTCAACTCCCAGAATTCCCCAGCCAAGATATTGGTATAGGGAAACATTTTGAGTTAAAAGTCTTCACATCTTGCCAACATTGAGAAACACTGGTCTAGAGTTTATCAAGGTGATAAACTGTGTGAATCAATAAATTTATGCCACACACACAACCTGATTACAAGCAAACTAATGTTCTCGGTTCATACAACATACGGACCCATCAACTGCCGGTTCTGTGCAAGTTGCAAAGCTCTCCTGAGCATTCTAGAAAGTTGAAAGTTAGCTAAGACTCCCATCAACCTGGTTAAGACTCCGGTGTCTGTGTTTTTAATTGCATCTTGCAAATCTTAAATCAAGATGAGGAGTGATTAAAATCTCACACAGCTGCCATCACCAGCTTGGAAAATCTCTGGCTCTTCCTCTCAGCCCTTCCTACTCTATCTGCACTACGGGGATAATTATACAGACCTATCTGACAGGGAGAACAGAAATAATGTATACGGAATGTTTTTACATGCTAATTTTCTGCGTAATTGCTCTATATGCTGCTTTATAAATTCCAAAGGCTTTTTCTTCCTGCAGGATTCTGTGGATCTTGGGGGTGTTCAGAAATGCTTAGATTTAGACATACCTATACAGCACAAAGCAAGAAACCCAGAGATGGTGAGTTCTAGTTCTGCCTTAGGCATGAAAGCTAGCTAGGTGACATTGGGCCAATCACCAGGAGATGGTGAGTTCTAGTTCCGCCTTAGGCATGAAGGCTAACTAGGTGACATTTGGCCAATCACCAGGAGATGGTGAGTTCTAGTCCCGCCTTAGCCATGAAAGCTGGCTAGGTGACATGGGCCAATCACCAGGAGATGGTGAGTTCTAGTCCCACCTTAGGCGTGAAGGCTAACTAGGTGACATTGGGCCAATCACCAGGAAATGGTGAGTTCTAGTCCCGCCTTAGGCGTGAAAGCTGGCTGGGTGACATGGGCCAATCGCCAGGAGATGGTGAGTTCTAGTCCCGCCTTAGGCGTGAAAGCTGGCTGGGTGACATGGGCCAATCGCCAGGAGATGGTGAGTTCTAGTCCCACCTTAGGCGTGAAGGCTAACTAGGTGACATTGGGCCAATCACCAGGAAATGGTGAGTTCTAGTCCCGCCTTAGCCATGAAAGCTGGCTAGGTGACATGGGCCAATCACCAGGAGATGGTGAGTTCTAGTCCCACCTTAGGCGTGAAGGCTAACTAGGTGACCTTGGGCCTATTATCGGGAGACAGTGAATTCTAGTTCCGCCTTAGCCATGAAAGCTGGCTGGGTGACTTTGGGCCCATCACCAGGAGATGGTGAGTTCTAGTTCCCACTTTAGGAATGAAAGCCGGCTGGGTGACTATGGGCCAGTCCCTCCCTCTCAAGCCAATCCATCTCATGGGGTTGTTGCTCTGAGGAAGGAGGATTAAATATGATTGCCACTTGGGTTGTTTATAAAAACTAAATGAACAAACAAACAAACAAACAAACGATATGCATGTCTCACCTGACTTCCAGGTGCAAAACCAGCAAGCAGGCGTCTGCCATCTCCTGGAAAGATCGAGCCAAATCTGTGAGGGTCTGCAGGATCTGTTCTGACACCGGGGGGAGATCGGTTTTGCCGTGAGCGTCTTGGGCAGGGGAGGCTGGAGACCAAGAGAAAAGAGAAATCAGGGGGCTGCTGCTTCCATTGACAAACCAGCCACCGCTCTCTGCTACTTCAGATCACCTCCGCTGGGAGGCCCTGGGCGCTGAGCTGGGTGCTGCTTTCTTGCAGACGTTTCATGACCCAACTAGGTAACATCATCAGTGCTAGAAGGGAGTGGGATTGCAGGGAGGAGGAAGAGACTGTGGGGTCCCTTGGTGCTCTCTAAGATTGGTTGTTTTCTTGTAGACATTTCATGACCCAACTAGGTAACATCATCAGTGCTAGAAGGGATGGGGTTTGTGGAGGAAGAGGAAGAGGAGGAGGAGGAGGAGGAGGAGGAGGAGGAGGAGGAGTATTGTGGGGTCCTTGCTATTCTCGGAGGCTTTCCGGTTCTTGTTGTTTTTTTTTTTAATTTGATTTATATGCCGCCCTTCTCTGGAGACTCAGGGCGGCTTACAATGCGTTAAGCAATAGCCTTCATTCTTTTGTATATTTTATACAAAGTCAGCTTATTGCCCCCACAAACCGGGTCCTCATTTTACCTACCTTAGAAAGGATGGAAGGCTGAGTCAACCTTGAGCCTGGCAAGATTCGAACTTGCAGTAATTGCAGACAGCTGGTGTTAAATTACAGTGCCTTTGTCTGCAGAGCTATCTTGCAGACGTCTCATGACCCAACTACTTAACATCATCAATACCTCCCACAAGGTGGTCAGCGCTTCAAGTATTGGAAGACTGCTATCATGTCAGCCCGGTCCTTCTTTTCTCTAGACTAGGCATACCCAGTTTCTGCAATTTTTATGTTTTAGCTCCTTTGAGAAAAAGTTAGGGGGGGGGGAGAATAGAATAGAGCTGGAAGGGACCTTGGAGGTCTTCTAGTCCAACCCACTGCTTAGGCAGGAAACCCTGCACCACTTCAGAAAAATGGTTGTCCAACATCTCCTTAAAAACTTCCAGTGTTGGAGCATTTACAACTTCTGGTGGCAAGTTGTTCCACCGGTTAATTGTTCTCACTGTCAGGAAATTTCCTCCTTGGTTCTAGGTTGCTTCTCTCCCCGATGACTTTCCATCCATTGCTTCTTGTCCTGCCCTTCTGGTCCTTTGGAGAATAGGCTGCCCCCCCCCCCTTTTCTTTGGGGCAGCCCCTTAGATGCGTGGGCTTCAGAATTCCTCAGCCATGTAACAAAAGGCCTGGCCCCTTCCACATAGATTCACACAACCCCAGCATGCAAACGCCCATAACAGAAATCCGGTTTTCAACAGATATTTCTTCCCCTTTTCAAAATCATATGCAAAAGCTTTTTCTGTTTTACCCCAGGCTGTTTTGGCTATTGACATTTTCTTTTCTTTCCTTTCCTTTCTTTTTTTTTTTAAAAAAGATTTGTTTGGTCCTTTCCTTCGCTGCTTTTAACTACCTGCTGAGCTCTGTTTCCTATTCAATTTATGGATTTTATTTCATTGTTAACCCACCCTAACAGGCCCAGCTGAACAGCCGCCTCCTAAAATTGAAGATAAATGGGGACGGCATCAGCAGAGCTTAAAACATGACTTTGTCGTTGTTGTTCCCAAGGTGAACTTAGAAATTCAAGGTGATCGCACCTGGCTTAATTCACAGATGCATAAGCCATCTGTGTTTGCTCCTTATTACCCGGGAAGGCTGTTTACTCTTAGACATTATCTCCCCAAAGTCCATCTGGATTTGGACTCAGACTACAAATTAACAGAATTACAAAAGTTGGAAGGGACCTTGGAGGTCTTCTAGTCCAACCCTCTGCTCAGGGAGGAAATCCTATACTATTTCGGAGAAATAGCGGTCCAATCTTTTCTTAAAAACTTCCAGTGTTGGAGCATTTTCAACTTCTGGTGGCCAGTAGTTCCACCGGTTAATTGTTCTCACCAACAGGAAATTTCTCCTGAGTTCTAAGTTGCTTCTCTCCTTGATTAGTTTCCACCCATCGCTTCTTGTCCTGCCTTCAGGTGCTTTGGAGAATAGCTTGACTCCCTCTTCACTGTGGCAGCCCCTCAAATATTGGAAGACTGCTATCATATCACCCAAGTCCTTCTCTTAGTTGTTGATCATGATGGTATTAACAGAATAACAGAGTTGGAAGGGGCCTTGGAGGTCTTCTAGTCCAACCCCCTGCTCAGGAGATACCATTCCAGACAAATGGTTGTCCAATCTCTTCTTGAAAACCTCCAGTGTTGGAGCACCCACAGCTTCTGGTGGCAAGCTGTTCCACAGGTTAATTGTCCTCACTATTAGGAAGTTTCTCCTGGGTTCCAGATTGCTTCTCTCCTTGATGAGTTTCCATCTGTTGTTTCTTGTCAGCGGTTGAAGTATTGGAAGACTGCTAGCGTGTCAGCCCTGGCTCTATTTTTCTCTAGACTAGGTATATTCAGTTTCTGCAATATTTATGTTTTAGCTCCTTTGAGAAAAAGGGGGAGGGAAAAAATAGAATAGAGCTGGAAGGGACCTTGGAGGTCTTCTAGTCCAATCCCCTGCTCAAGCAGGAGACTCTATACTATTTCAGACAAATGGCTGATATCTATTATCTATCTGTCTGTCTGTCTGTCTGTCTGTCTGTCTGTCTATCTATCTATCTATCTATCTATCTATCTACAATCTATCTATCTATCTATCTATCTATCTATCTATCTATCTATCTATCTATCTACAATCTATCTATCTATCTATCTATCTATCTATCTATCTATCTATCTATAATCTATCTATCTATCTATCTATCTATCTATCTATCTATCATCTATCTATCTATCTATCTATCTATCTATCTATCTATCTATCTATCTATCATCTATCTATCTATATTCTTAAAAACTTCCAGTGTTGGAGCACCCACAACTTCTGGTGGCAAGTAGTTCCACCGGTTAATTGTTCTCACCGTCAGGAAATTTCCCCTTAGTTCTAGGTTGCTTCTCTCCTTGATTAGTTTCCATTCGTTGGTTACTTGTAAGGGTGTCCACAGATGTGGTTTAAACAAGCCAAGATGGCAGCTGTGTTAATGCAAACCAAACTCCACCTATATTTTAATGGGTGACACATGTCGGCCATTCCTGGAATTTTTCTTTGCATGGCATGGACTGGAAATACAGGTAGTCCTTGACTTACAACCATTCATTCAGTGACCGTTCAAAGTTACAACGGCCCTGAAAAAAGTGACTTACGACTGTTTTTCACACTTACGACGGTTGCAGCCTCCCCAGTTAGTTCAGGTTTCGAGTCGATTCTACACTACAGGTAGTCTTCGGCTTACGACCTGCTGCTTAGTGACCATTTGAAGTTACGACAGATTTCCCCAAAGTTCTGAGGGCACACACGCACACACACACACAGTCACCTGACTAAATGAGTTAACCACCGTGTTACTAACTTAACAAGTGCAGCGGTTCACTTAATGGCGGTGGAAAAGGTTATAAAATGGGTCGAAACTCACGTAACAGTGGTCTCAGCGACAGAAATGTTGGGCTCAACGATGGTCATAAGTCAAGGACTTCCTTTCCCCCCCCCCCCCCCAAAAAAGGAATTTGGGAGATGGGAAATCTATTCAGGTAAGTAATAAATAAAAAACTTTATTGTCATTGTATGTGTATACAGAGTATACCCACACAACGAAATTCACTTAACACCCAAAGACCAGGTCCAACACACATAACAATCCCCAAACACCCACCCCCCCACCCCAATTCCCCCACCCCTAAACCACCCAAACATCCACACAACAGACCAAGTGATGCTGTCCAACAGCTCCCTGATGGTGGCCCTTTAGTTCATTGTTGAGTGCAATTATAGCTCTGGGATAAAAACTATTCAGAAGACGTGTGGTCCGAGTTTTAATTGTCCTGTCTCTTCTGCCAGAAGGCAACGGTCCAAAAAGATTGTGAGCAGGACGGGAAGAGTCTCGGAGAATGTTATGCAACTTTCTCAAACAGCGAGATGCAAAGATGTCGTCCAGGGCTGGTAGCTGGAGCCCGATGATATTCTGGGCAGTTTTAATGATTCTCTGTAGAGCATTTTTGTCCACTACAGAGCTGCTCCCGTACCATGCAAGAATGCCGTATGTCAGGACACTCTCCATGGTGCTGCGATAGTAGGAGAGAAGGAGATGCCGAGATAGATTTATCTTCTTTAATGCTTAAGGTTAAGAAGAGGCTATGCTCCCTGGAGCTGCAGGTGAGAATTCAGGCTGGGATGGGGGCCTTTGGTCCCTTCGGCAAACACGGATGATTGAGCCAGGACACCGATTGTCATCGGCGATAAAGAGCTGGATGAACACTCTATTAAAATTATTTTTTTATTTTGTGCATTAATGTTCTTTCCGGGGTGCGCGCAGGCCCTGGTTAATGAATTGTCTCATTAGAACTGCCTGGGGTGGGTGGGAGGGAAGGAGGGAGGGAGGGAGGGGGAGATTCTGGGCAGCCGCTGCCGGCAGCATAAATTTCATTAGGAAATTAGTCTTTATATATATAAAAAAAGGCAGGAATTCTGGGATGGGGCGGAAGACGAAGGGTCCTGTTTTCAATTTGTTTCTGCCGTTGTGAAAGGGCAGTGAAAAAAGGGAAGATTGGTGGCCAGGAAGAGGAAGGGGAGAAAATGGGAGGGAGGGAGGGAGGAAGAGAGAAACGGAAGGAAGGAAGGAAGGAAGGGGAAGGAAGGAGGAAAGAATGGGAAGGAAGGAAGGAAGGGAAGGAGGAAAGAATGGGAAGGAAGGAAGGAATAAGAGAGGGAGGGAGGGAGGAAGGAAGGATGGGAAGGAGGAAAGAATGGGAAGGAAGGAAGGAGAAAGAGAGGGAGGGAGGGAGGATAAAGAGAGGGAGGGAGGGAGGAAGGAAGGATGGGAAGGAGTAAAGAATGGGAAGGAAGGAAAGAGAAAGAGAGGGAGGGAGGGAGGATAAAGAGAGGAAGAAAGGAAGGAAGGAAGAAAGGAAGGGAGGGAGGAAGGGAGGAGAAGGGCAAGGTGGGAGGCAGGGAGGGAGGAGAAAGAAAGAGAGGGAGAGAGAAAGGGAGGAAGGAAAAAGAGAGAAAGGGAGGGAGGGAGAGACGAAGGAATTCAGGCCTCTTTTCCTCCCTGCCTCCAAGATCTTTTATTAAAGTGCAACTTGGTTTCGAGCCAGATTTTAAACCAATTTAGTGTCTGCCTGACCCTCAAACGGCCATAGCAACACTTAGCTAATGTTAGTGTTTCGTGGCAGCCATAAATGTGGAATTTAAGGGCAGTTTTTTTATGTGTTCCCTCCACTCTCTCCTCCTCCACCTATTATAATTTTACACTCATAAATTTCACAGGCTTTGTCTTCTCCGGTGGGTTTTTGACGCCATGGAGAGCCTGCTAGAGCTAACCAAGAATTCTCATCTGCGGATGATAAATCTTCCAAGCCGACATTCCATTCTTCTGCCCTTTCTTATTCAGCTAAAAATCATAAACCCAATCCACTGGAATACCAGGGCCAATTTGGTTCAGGGGTGAAGGTGCAGACCTAGAGATCAGGAGACGGCGAGTTCTAGTCCTGCCTTAAATACGAAAGACAGCTGAGTAATTATCAGCCAATCACCAGGAGACGGTGAATTCTAGTCCTGCCTTAAATATGAAAGACAGCTGAGTAATTATCAGCCAATCACCAGGAGACGGTGAATTCTAGTCCTGCCTTAAATATGAAAGACGGCTGAGTGATTATCAGCCAATCACCAGGAGACAGTGAGTTCTAGTCCTGCCTTAAATATGAAAGACAGCTGAGTGATTTTGGGCCAATCACCAGGAGACGGTGAATTCTAGTCCTGCCTTAAATATGAAAGACGGCTGAGTGATTATCAGCCAATCACCAGGAGACGGTGAGTTCTAGTCCTGCCTTAAATACGAAAGACAGCTGAGTGATTATCAGCCAATCACAGGGAGACAATGAGTTCTAGTCCTGCCTTAAATACGAAAGACAGCTGAGTGACTTTGGGTTAATCACCAGGAGATGGTGAATTCTAGTCCTGCCTTAAATACGAAAGACAGCTGAGTGACTTTGGGTTAATCACCAGGAGATGGTGAGTTCTAGTCCTGCCTTAAATACAAAAGATAGCTGAGTGATTATCAGCTAATCACAGGGAGACAATGAGTTCTAGTCCTGCCTTAGGCATGAAACCTGTCAGAATATTCATGAGTCGGAAGACATGGTAACAAGGTCAGCCAATGAATAGGCATAGCAACTAAGTCAGCTGATTGGGAGCTGAGACAGACTGGAGCCAGGGCGTGTCTTAGTCTGCAGCTTCTGAGTCTGTGCAGAGAAACGAAACTGAAACCAGTGTGTGTTAAGCTCTGAGCTGTGAAGGTGTGTGTGTGAACTTGTCTGCTGATCTGAGCTGAAATGAAACTGTGAATCTGCTGTTGGTATTGTAAACTTCATGTATTTTTTTTTAAAAAAATTGATTTATATGCCACCCTTCTCCGGAGACTCAGGGCGGCTTACAATGCGTTAAGCAATAGCCTTCATCCTTTTGTATATTTATCCAAAGTCAGCTTATTGCCCCCACAAAATGGGTCCTCAATTTACCTACCTTAGAAAGGATGGAAGGCTGAGTCAACCTTGAGCCTGGTGAGATTCGAACTTACAGTAATTGCAGATAGCTGGTGTTAATCACAATGCTATCAGTCTGCTGAGCCACCAGGCCCCACAATGTATTATTGTGAATATAAAGAAGTTAATGAATCCTGCTGCATCAGTTTCTCTGTGTGTGCTTCTGGATTTGATTTTTGCAAGAAACTCTGACAAAACCCGCCTGAGTGGGCCAATCACCAGGAGACAGTGAGTTCGAGTCTTGCCTTAGACATGAAAACCAGCAGGGAATTTTGGGCCAATCACCAGGAGAAGGTGGGATCTAGTCCCGCCTTGGACACGCAAGCTGGCTGGGTGACTCTGAGCCAATCACCAGGAGACGGTGAGTTCTAGTCAGGAAGTTTCTCCTTAGTTCTCGATTGGCTCTTTTCTCAGTAAATTTTCCTTTTTTTATTTCTTGATCTGCCCTCATGTGCTTTGGAGAATGACCACCTCTTCTTTGTGGCAGTCCCTCAAAAATGGGGAGAACTTCTGTAATGTCCCCCCCGGTCCTTTTTTTCACTAGCCTAGACAAACCCAGGGATGTGGTGGCTCAGTGGCTAAGACACTGAGCTTGTCGATCGAAAGGTCGTCAGTTCAGTGGTTCGAATCCTTAGTGCTGCGTAATGGGGTGAGCCAGGGGTCAAATCTACTTACCTTCCCTACCGGTTCGGAAGTGCGCGCTCTGCATGCGCACACTCGCTCTGCTCGTGTCACATGTGATTTTGGACCCTTTGTACATGCGCAAAGCCTTCTGTGCATGCACAGAGGGTCAAAAACAGGTTATTTCCAGTTAAAACCAGGAAGTAACGACATCCAGGTGGGTGGGCAGAGCTTTGCACTGTCGCCGCTACCTGTTTGCCGAGTCACATGCAATCGCCGCTATCGGTTCGCCCAAACCAGTGCGAACCGGTAGCATTTCACCCCTGGGGTGAGCTCCCGGGCCTTGTCCCAGTTTCTGCCAACCTAGCAGTTCGAAAGCAGGTAAAAAATTACAAGGAGCCTTGGTGGAGCAGTGGACTAAAGTGCTGTTAAAGTAGCACTTAGCTGCCAGCTGCCTGCAATTACTGCGAGTTCAATTCTCACCAGGCTCAAGGTTGACTCAGCCTTCCATCCTTCCGAGGTAGGTAAAATGAGGACCCGGTTTGTGGGGGCAATAAGCTGACTTTGTATATAAAAAAACACCGCTTGGGGGTGGGGGGGGGGCGAAAGCCCTACTAAGCAGGTATATACAAAAGTATGAAGGCGCATTGTAAGCCGCCCTGAGTCTCCGGAGAAGGGCGGCATATAAATCAAAACAATAAATAAAGTAGAAAAAATAGGGACCACCTTTGGTGGGAAGGTAACAGCGTTCCATGCACCTTTGGCATTGAGTCATGTCGGCAACTGTTGTGGCCCCGCCCTCTGAGCCTGTCCCTTCGGAGGAAGAAAGCTCCGAGCATGAGGAAGAGGAGTCAGCCAGGTCTCCCTCTCCAGGCCCCTCCCCTCTGGCATTGTCTCAGGTGCCGGCCGAGGGAGAGGAGACAGCTGGTTCGGATCAGAGTGATGAAGAAACATCATTCCTGGACGCACGCCTCCGAAGGCGTGATAAACGATTGCAGCAGCTCAGGAGGCGTGCTAGGGATTAGAACTGAGTCACTGGACCACACCCCAGAGACTATATAATAGAGGGTGGTGGCCAGTGATCCCTGTGACGAACAAAGCAAACCTTGGATAGTCACTAAAGCCTCGTCCGGAGCTGCTGAGAGAAAGATTTAAAGTGTCGGACATTTGGACTCTTGAGTATTTATCTTTCTGTTTTATTTTGAAAATAAAGGCATTGGGCAGACGGTGTGTCTATCGCTGCCAAGTGGGAGATAAGACCTGGGTGCGTTCCAAAGTGTTTCCTTAACCCTCGACTGGCTGTGTTGGTGTGTGTGTGGGTACGGGGACAGATCAGCAACATGACCACGGAGATGTCTTCGGACAGCGCTGGCTCTTGGGCTTTGAAATGGAGATGAGCACCGCCCCCCTAGAGTTGGGAACGACTAGCACAGATGTGCGAGGGGAACCTTTACCTTGAGACAAACCCAATTCCTGCAACCCTTCTTCCTATATTTTAGTCTCCAGCCCCCTAATCATCTTTGTGGCTTTCCTCTGCGCTCTTTCTAGAATATTTTTTTAAAAATTCTGGTGACCAAAACTGGATGCAATAATCCAGAAGTACGATGGACCGAAGGACGGCTACCCCTTGATCGCCGAGAAACCTTCACGCATCCCACCGCTTGGTGCTCCCTCTGAGTTCTTAGCTGTGCCAACAATTGTCACCTTTAATGGCTTGATAAAGCAGCAGCTGCTGTTTTCTCCCCACCCTAAGGCAGAACCTGCCTCATCCACTTATTGTACAAGGAAATCAGATGCCCTTCGCCTTCCGCTTCAACGGGGTGCATTCACATGTAACACAACCGAGAGATTTTTTTTTGTTTTTTTTGGCTGGCTCAATCAAGCCAGCCCTCGTTTTCGTTGGGTCTCCATATCCCATCAGATTGGGCATGCCTTTTTAGAATTGGAGAGAAAAGTTTTCAATAGCAATCCGCCCCCCCAAAAAAAAGTTATCTGCAGATAATAACACTGCTAGAGACAAATTCTCTGGATGGATGGATAGATGATAGCTAGATAGCTAGATATAGATAGAGTTAGTGGTAGAGTTAGTTAGTTAGTTAGAGATAGATAGATAGATAGATAGATAGATAGATAGATAGATAGAGTTAGTGATAGTTAGTTAGAGATAGATAGATAGATAGATAGATAGATAGATAGATAGATAGATAGATAGATAGATAGAGTTAGTGATAGAGTTAGTTAGAGATAGATAGATAGATAGATAGATAGAGTTAGTGATAGTTAGAGATAGATAGATAGATAGATAGATAGATAGAGTTAGTGATAGTTAGTTAGAGATAGATAGATAGATAGATAGATAGATAGATAGATAGAGTTAGTGATAGAGTTAGTTAGAGATAGATAGATAGATAGATAGATAGATAGATAGATAGATAGAGTTAGTGATAGTTAGTTAGAGATAGATAGATAGATAGATAGATAGATAGATAGATAGATAGATAGAGTTAGTGATAGAGTTAGTTAGAGATAGATAGATAGATAGATAGATAGAGTTAGTGATAGTTAGAGATAGATAGATAGATAGATAGATAGATAGAGTTAGTGATAGTTAGTTAGAGATAGATAGATAGATAGATAGATAGATAGAGTTAGTGATAGTTAGAGATAGATAGATAGATAGATAGATAGATAGATAGATAGATAGATAGAGTTAGTGATAGAGTTAGTTAGAGATAGATAGATAGATAGATAGAGTTAGTGGTAGAGTCACAATTGGGCTCAAAATGTGTGCTGCGAAACAGGACAGTTGTTAAATGAGTTTTTCCCCGTTTCATGACCTTTGTTGTTAAGTGAATCCCTGCAGTCGTTAAGTTAGTAACACGGTTGTTAAGTGAATCTGGCTCCCCCCCCCTTTGAATTTGCTCATCAGAAGATTGCCGTAGGGGATCGCGTGACCCTGGGGACGCTGCACCCGTCATAAGTGCGAGTCAGGTGCCAAGCATCTGAATTTTGATTACATGACCCTGGGGAATGCTACAACGGTGGCGAGTGTGAAAAAGTCATGTCACTTTGTTCAGTGTCGTAATTTCGAACGGTCACTAAATGAGCGGGTTTTTTTTAACCGAGGATTGCCTTTATGTATGCAAAATCTGCTTTTTTTATTTCCTCCTCCTGGTCATTTGAGACCAGCAGGGCAGGCCTGCTGGATCCAAAAATCCAAATTGTGTAAAAGGCTAAAAAAAAAAAAAAAAAAGGAAAAAAAGTATTGCCTAACTCATATTTTTCAGAAAGCCAGAAACCTGTTCCTTACTTAAACCCTGGACTTCCGCGGGGATTTGAGCCCGTCATTAAGCTGTGAGCAGGTGTTACACGGAGTTTTCGGCGTCCCCTTTTCGTCTTGCCTTCTCGACCTTCTGCCCTGCCCTTCCACCCGGGAAGCCCCCTGGCTTCACCTTGGCTGATACCTGCTGGAGTTTAGCAGTCCTGGGACCTCAGGGGGAACGTTTTACAGCTGAAGGCCAGCTGGAACCAGAGGGAGGGGAGGAGAAGGAAACGCAGGGTTTAAACCTCGGGGTATAAGGGGCATGTAAAGGAGAGAAGAGGAATCACGCTACGTCTAGCGCACACCAATCCACGGGATGGGCCTCTTGGTCGTCTGCTTTCTTTATCAATCATCCTTGCACCACTTCGTCTACTTCTGCTTCCTGTGCTCTGCAAACCTCTCGCCTCTGTCCTTACGAGGTCTCAACTAGTCCAGCAGTCAGATCTTTCTTGGCTTCTCCCAAGCGGAGTCCAATTCTTGATGCATTGCTTTTGCGATCTGTCCTTCCTTCCTTTCCATCCATCCGTCCGTCCAGTCACTCATCTGCTATGTACCTCCCTCCTTCCCTCCTTGTCTGTCTGTCTATCTAGTCACACATCTGTTATGTATCTACGTCTATCCATCCATCCATCCATCCATCTCTCTCTCTATCTAGTCATCCATCCATTATGAACCTACGTCTATCCATCCATCCATCCATCCATCCATCCATCCATCCCTCTCTCTCTCTCTATCTAGTCATCCATCCATTATGTACCTATGTCTATCCATCCATCCATCCATATCTATCTATCTATCTATCTATCTATCTATCTATCTATCTATCTATCTATCATCTATCTATCTATCTATCTATCTATCTATCTATCTATCTATCATCTATCTATCTATCTATCTATCTATCTATCTATCTATCTATCTATCTATCATCTATCTATCTCTATCCATCCATCCATTTTAGCATCTATCTATCTATCTATCTATCTATCTATCTATCTATCTATCTATCTCTATCCATCCATCCATCTTAGCATCTATCTATCTATCTATCTATCTATCTATCTATCTATCTATCTATCTCTATCCATCCATCCATCCATCTTAGCATCTATCTATCTATCTATCTATCTATCTATCTATCTATCTATCTATCTATCTATCTATCTAGTCATCCATCCGTCCGTCCGTCCGTCCGTCCATCCATCCATCCATCCATCTATCTATCTATCTATCTATCTATTTATTTATTTATTTATTTATTTATTTATTTATTTATTTATTTATTTATTTATTTATTATCTATCTATCTATCTATCTATCTATCTATCTATCTATCTATCTATCTATCTATTTATTAGTTCAATTTATATGCCGCCCTTCTCCGAAGACTCAGGGTGGCTTACAATGCACTTATAGCAATAGCCTTCATTCTTTTGTATATACCTGCTTATTAGGGCTTTTGGCCCCCCATAAGCGGTGTTTCTACAAAGTCAGCTTATTGCCCCCACAATCCGGGTCCTCATTTTACCTACCTCGGGAGGATGGAAGGCTGAGTCAATCTTCAGCCTGGTGAGATTTGAACTCGCAGTAATTGCAGGCAGCTGGCAGCTAAGTGCTACAATAACAGCACTTAGTTAGTCTGCTGCACCACCGAGGCTCTTCATCCTATTCATCTATCCATCCATGCATCCAGTGATTCACTTAACAACCTCTGCCAGAAAGTTTGTAAAAGGAGGCCAAACTCACTTAACAACCCTCTCACTTAGCAACAGAAATGTTGGGCACAATTGTGGTCATAACTCGAGGGAGACCAGTAATTGAAATCCCCACTGGTGTATTTCTGCGTCCCCAGGGGTCACTTACTCTGGGCCAACGGAAGGTTGGAGAAAGCGCTTTTCACCCGTCCCGATAGCCATTCCAGGCTTTCGTGCATGTTGGCCAGGGCCTTCAGATCGCTGACGTCCCGGAGAATCTCTTGCTGGGGAATCAGTTTATCCCCCAGGTTCCCGATCAGGACTTCAGACTCTTTGCCGAAGGCAGTCCTAGAAGAAAAAAGAGAGCAAGGCGTGTGTCAATCACGCAGAGAAGCACGATTTATTTATTTATTTTTATCCCACCTTTGTTAGTTTTTATAAGTAACACAAAGTGGCTTTTTCCTCCTCCTATTTTCTTCGCAACAACAACAACCCTGTGGAGGTGGGATGGGCTGAGAGAAAAGGACTGGCCCAAACTTATCCAGTTGGCTTTCATTCCTAAGGCGGGACTAGAACTCACCATCTCCTAGTGATGTGGCCCAAACTTATCCAGTTGGCTTTCATTCCTAAGGCGGGACTAGAACTCACCATCTCCTAGTGATGTGGCCCAAACTTATCCAGTTGGCTTTCATTCCTAAGGCGGGACTAGAACTCACCATCTCCTAGTGATGTGGCCCAAACTTATCCGGTTGGCTTTCATTCCTAAGGTGGGACTAGAACTCACCATCTCCTAGTGATGTGGCCCAAACTTATCCGGTTGGCTTTCATTCCTAAGGCGGGACTAGAACTCACCATCTCCTAGTGATGTGGCCCAAACTTATCCAGTTGGCTTTAATTCCTAGGGCGGGACTAGAACTCACCATCTCCTAGTGATGTGGCCCAAACTTATCCAGTTGGCTTTCATTCCTAAGGCGGGACTAGAATTCACCATCTCCTAGTGATGTGGCCCAAACTTATCCAGTTAGCTTTCATTCCTAAGGCGGGACTAGAACTCACCATCTCCTAGTGATGTGGCCCAAACTTATCCGGTTGGCTTTCATTCCTAAGGCGGGACTAGAACTCACCATCTCCTAGTGATGTGGCCCAAACTTATCCGGTTGGCTTTCATTCCTAAGGCGGGACTAGAACTCACCATCTCCTAGTGACGTGGCCCAAACTTATCCAGTTGGCTTTCATTCCTAAGGCGGGACTAGAATTCACCATCTCCTAGTGACGTGGCCCAGTTGCATTAGCCTTACATTGGCTGGTCAGCTTTAAATCATCATTATCCTGACAATGTTCTTCTACAGGGGGAAGGGAAGTCTGATCAATTTCAACCTCACACCAGGTTGGCTCCAGATGATATGGAAAGGCTAGGAATTCCTTAACGTAATTTTCCTAATGGACTCCGGTAAGCGGTAATAACCAGCCTCTCGCCCATCACCAGGGACTTCTAAAACAGCTTAGTAGCTTCCAAGAAGCTTTCCCAGGTATCCCGAGGGGGTGGGCGGGGAAGAGGTCAGCAGCTGGACCACGAAAGCGAAGAAAATTGATCCAGCGGTCAGACAGTCCCAATTGAGTCGTCCGCTAAAGTCAGGCCCGTTAGGAAGCAACCCTCAAAGAGGGCGTTTAGCGGTTCAGTCCAATTTCACTGGTCTACACATGTTGGGAACTGATCGACCTCCGAGATAAAAATGTGTTCATTTTACATGTTTTGATTAGATGGATTAGAAAGCAGGGGATAAAAGTGTTAAAAGTTTTCAAGCTATTTCACAATAAAGATTTATACACAGGCGAGTAGATTTGCCTACGAGGGAGAGAGGTGTCTAATGATTCACAATGCCCCCTAACTTCTCGACAAAGTACGATAGAACAATGAAAAGGGTACCACCTGGAAGTGCATACGTTTATCTTCATTTTGAGAACAGCAAGGCTGTCATGCCCCGTGGGAGTCTGAATCTGTGGAGGAGGACGAGTCGGAGCTGGAGCTGACGGAGATCAATGGGGCGGCTTCGTTGGCTTTGGAGGAATGTGGGGAGGAGCATGCCAAGGCAGCCCGGGCCCCCTCAGGATTGGGATGGCTTGTCAGCAGGGAGGAATGGGGGCAGGATGACCAAGAGACGGCAAGTAGTGGACATGAGGAATGACAGAGCTCAGGTGATGAGCAACTATTGCCCCCTCTTGATCCTCGAGCATGGAGAGTGGAGAGAAGGCGGGAACAGCGCAGGCCAACCCGACAACTCGGGAGGAGAGAGCCCCGCCCCTCTTCCCAAAGCATACCTGGGGACTGAGATTTAAGGAGACGCTGAGGGGAGGGGCATTTGTCCAGAACAAAAACTGAATTGGTAGAGTTTGGTGTGCCGGTATAGACATTTGGAGTTTGCAGGACTGCTTGCTTCTTCCTGACTTCGTGGACCCAGTACCTTGTTCCTGACTCTGTGGACTCATTGTTTGTTCCTTGTTTCGTGGCCCCCCATTAAGAAGATGGAGTCCAGGTTAAACCGTGATTTACATCCATGGATCTAAGGAAGGACCCACCTGATGAAGTCTTCTTCTTCCTCTCTTTTAGGTCTCAACTGCTTGGGCTGGGCCATGTTGCTCCAGTTGGGAAGGGACTTCAAGAGTCTGGTGATGTCGTCGTCTTTGGCCCAAGATGCGCTGATCACCATCTTGTCGTCCGACTGGACAATGCTCCTAAAATAAATAAATAAATAAAAAGAACCAGAGGACAGTTTAGAAGAAGAAAGCTGGTTTGGCCAAGTACTGCAGGTAGTCCTCGACTTACAACCGCAATTAAGCCCCAAATTTATTGTTGCTAAGCAAGACAGCTATTCAGCGACTTGCACCCCATTTTAGGACAAAGCTGTTAAGGGAATCACTGCAGATGTTAAGTGTTACTACCTGCCTTCCGCGTATGCGCCTGGCCTTTCGCGCATGTGCTTTGCTCGCCTGCCTTCCCCGCATAGTCCAGCCTCAAAAATGTGCCTAAATAGGAGAGCATAGACCCGGCGTGGATGGGCGGCCCCATGCGTGATTTCTGCTACCGGTTTGCCCGAACTGTTCCGAGCCGTCTGAATACCACCTCTGAGCACAATGCGTTTTCCCGTTTCCTAAACTATCAACCCCTGAGATACGCCAAGCGCCAAATGCAAAATTGAAAAAAATATGAAAGGAAAAGCTGTCTTGAACAACGAATCGTAGGGGGAGAAAGTCCAATTGTTTTCCGTTGTATTCAGATGATAATTAGGAAATTGTGTAAACTTTAAAACACATAAAAAATGATAGCTTAGTGAAGCCTAGAGCAATTTATTTCTCCAAAAAGGTTGATCAGAGAACTAGCGTATTAATTTACCGTCGGCTTTTACACTTAAATGGAATTTGTTAGCGTAGCCATGTCTGTTCATGGTGATGTTAGAGGTTTCGTTCAATGTGTGTTTATTGGCTCAAAGAAAACAAAATTATGGCAACCGTGACTCCTATTTCACTCCTATTCTTCCTATAATTTTACAAGCAAGTGAAGAGGCCGTGCTTGATTCTTAGAAATCTTTCTAGTATTTATGTGTTCTTTTGAATGAAAAATCAAGCTACATCCACTTCTTTTATCTCAAGGGGCGAAAACTCCAAAACACAGATAAATCTGTTCCTTTGTTGATGTTGTTGTTGTTTTAAATAATTTTTTATTAGAGTATAAATATTAAAAAAACATAACATAACATACACACAACAAACATTTATACAACCTATAAACAAAAGAAATTATGTTTCCTTCTTAAGCATTGTTTCAAAGTGACATTCTGCTTGTTATATATTTCTTCACCTCTCCTTAGTGTAATAACATTTTCTATACCGGTAATATTTCCCCTCTAGGTTTTTTGTTTATTTCTAATTTTTAACCAATTATACCATTTATTCCATATTTTATAGTAATCTGATTCTTCTCTTTCTTGTATTTCTTTGGTTGACCTATCCATTTCAGCGCATTCTAAAAATTTTTCTATTAAATCTGTTTCGTTTGGCGTTTTTTCTTGCTTCCAATTTTTTGCGTATATTATTCGTGCAGCTGTTAGTATGTGAATTGTGAGATATTTAATATCTTTAGAGTATGATTTATTAAAAATTCCTAGTAAAAACGTTTCTGGTTCTTTATCTATCTATGTTTCTGTTATTTGTTCCAACCATTTTTTGATGTTAGACCAAAATTTCTTTGCTGCCGGGCAAGTCCACCATAAATGATAGAAGGTTCCTTATGTCTTCTTACACTTGTCTGATATGCCAGTTCTGGATCGGGATTCCTTATGCACGGTCACTCACGCCCTCGTCACCTCTCACCTGGATTACTGCAATGCTCTCTACATGGGGCTCCCCTTGAGGAGCACCCGGAGGCTCCAGCTGGTCCAGAATGCAGCTGCGCGGGTTATTATGGGGGTGACATGGCGCTCCCATGTAACACCTCTCCTGCGCGAGCTGCACTGGCTCCCGGTGGTCTTCCGGGTGCGCTTCAAGGTATTGGTTCTCATCTTTAAAGCACTCCATGGCTTAGGGCCCGGGTATTTATGATACCACCTTCTGCCACCGATAACCACCCACCGGCCAATCCACTCCCACAGAGAGGGTCTCCTCAGGGTGCCGTTGACCAAACAATGTTGACTGACGACCCCCAGGCGGAGAGCCTTCTCTGTGGGGGCACCCGCTCTCTGGAACGAGCTACCCCCAGGGATACGACTGATTCCGGACCTCCGTACTTTCCGTCGAGCTTTGAAGACCTTCCTATTTCAGCAAGCCGGGCTGGCTTAAAATTTTAATGGGTTATTTTATGGGCAAAGGGTTTTAAATTTTGGGAAGCCAATTTGATTTAATTCTGTTTTAATTTATTTTAATTTTTATATTGCATGTATTTTAATCTTGGCTGTTCACCGCCCTGAGTCCTTCGGGAGAAGGGCGGTATACAAATTTAATAAACCTAAACCAAACTTCCAGCAGATCGGACTGTTTTTGGGCTGTATTTTTGCCAGTCTGGTTGGAGACATGTGCCACCTATAAAACATATTCAGTTGGTTTTCCTTGTACGCCACTGCTCTTGTTAGTTTTGTATTTACTTGCCAAAACTTTCCCCATTTTTCCAAATTTATTGTATGTTTGATGTTTTGAGCCCATTTAATCATCGTTTCCTTGACTGTCTCTTCTTCCATTTTATAGTGTAAAAGAAATTTGTAAATTCTGTTAATTAGTTTGTTTTCTGAATCTAGTATAATTTTATCTATTTCTTGTTTTTGTTTATGAATTTCATATATTTTTATGTGTTCTCTATATTTAGATTGTATTTGGGTATAAGTCCACCAATCTATTTCCCTATCTAAGTCTGTCTCCAATTGTTGTTTTGTCTTCAATTTACCTTGATAGTCAATTAAATCTTTATATCTAATTATTTTTGTCTTATCTGTTAGATTTGGGTGTCTAATTGATTCTACCGGTGATAACCAACTTGGTATTTTCATATAATGTTGTTTTTTAATCTGTTCCTTTGTGTCGGCCCACACAGGTAGACCAGAGAGAACACAAGGAGATGAGCTAATTTGTACCTTTACTATAAGGCTGCATTAACTAAATCTTGCAAGTCTGAAAGTACAATTCTCCTCCTCCTTTATAACCTGAGAAGCTAGGGAGGGTCCCTTCTGAATCTTTTCCTCAATCCATTATGCAGCTCTGGGCTATGCCCTCTCTTATCGGATAGTTCTCTAAAGCTACATTAACAAAAACTTATAAGCCTGAAAATACAACTCTCCCCCTGCCTCCTTTATAACCTGAGAAGCTAGGGAGGGTCCCTTCTGAATCTTTTTCTCAATCCATTATGCAGCTCTGGGCTATGCCCTCTCTTATCGGACTGTTCTCTAAAGCTAAAGCTCTCTTATTTGGAAGAGGGTGCCCATTCACACCACATTCCAGTAAGTCATACCTGTTAAATCTCAAATGTGTGTTTTTTTCCCCTAAAAGGCACCTGGACTTTCTTTGTTATTCGTTGAAGACCTTTCGCTCCTCATCCAAGAAGCTTCATTGGTTCTGACTGAACGGTGAGGGAATGACATCACGCAGTCAGAATGGAAGAAGCTTCTTGGATGTGGAGCGAAAGGACTTCCAAGGAAAAACAAAGAAACTCCAGGCCTTTTGAAAAAAAAAAAGCACCATGGCCTTTTTTTTTCAAATCCATCCAAGACTGAGTGGCTGTGGTTTCCGACGTCCCGATATAGTCAGTTGACGCCATCACTGACTATTGGGGGCGAATCATTGGCCCCCACGGAGAGGGCTCGCAACTTGGGCGTCCTCCTGGACTCACGGCTGTCTTTAGAAGAGCACTTGACGGCCGTGACCGGGAGAATTTTTCATCAGGTTCGCCTGATTCGCCAGTTGCGTCCCTTTCTGGATCGGGACTCTTTACGCACGGTCACTCATGCCCTTGTCACCTCCCGCCTGGACTATTGCAACGCTCTCTACATGGGGCTCCCCTTGAGGAGCACCCGGAGGCTCCAACTGGCGCAGAGTGCGGCTGCGCGGGTGGTAATGGGAGCGACATGGCGTTCCCATGTAACACCTCTCCTGCGCGAGCTGCACTGGCTCCCGGTGGTCTTCCGGGTGCGCTTCAAGGTTTTGGTTACCACCTTTAAAGCGCTCCATGGCTTAGGACCCGGGTACTTGCGGGACCGCCTACTACCACCAATAGCCTCCCACCGGCCGGTACGCTCCCATATAGAGGGGCTCCTCCGGGTGCCGTCAGCCAAACAATGCCGACTGGCGGCCCCCAGGGGGAGAGCCTTCTCTGTGGGGGCACCTACTATCTGGAACGAGCTCCCCCCAGAGATACGGAGGATCCCGGATCTGCGCACCTTCCGCCGCGCCTTAAAGACCTTACTATTTCACCAGGCCGGCCTGGCCTAATTTTCCCCCTCTTTTATAAAAGATTTTTAAAATTTTAAATATCTTTTAGTATTTATATATTCAATTTTAAATTGGTTTTAAAAGTTTGGGGTTTTAAATTTGTCGGGGCCAAAATTATTTAATTTGATTTTATTCTATTTTTTAAATTTTGTATTGTATGTGTTTTTATTGTTTGGCTGTGCACCGCCCTGAGTCCTTCGGGAGTAGGGCGGTATAGAAATCTAATAAATAATAAAAGAAATCTAATAAATAAAAACCGAGAAGCTCCATAGTCGTACCTGTAAGCCACACTGCAGGTGTCCTTGTATTCCTGGAGTTTGACACATACCATGTTCAGGAACTGGTCTGAGTAGGCGCTTAAGTCATGCATCAAATTCATGAGGTCCTGGACCGTTTTTTCCACAATGACCGTGCTCTGAGGATAAGAAGAAAAATCCTTGAGTGAAGAGAAGCCGTTTTCAAGTCATTTCTGAGCAGAGTTGAAACAGGCAAACAAGTGAAAGCGAGCCCATGCAGGCAGTCCTCGACTTAACGACCACAATTGAGCCTGCAATTTCTGTCGTTAAGTGAGACACTTGTGAAGCGAGCTTTGCTCCATTTTACGACCTTTCTTGCCCCTGTTATTAAGTGAATCACTGCAGTTGTTAAGTGAAAAATGAGGTCATGAACTGAATCCAGATTCTCCCATTGACTTTGCTTTTTTGGAAGCGAGGTGAAAACATTGTAAATACCGTATTTTTCAGACTATAAGACGCACCAGAGTGTAAGACACACCAAGATTTCGAAGAGGAAAACAAGGAAAAAAAAAGTTTTTGGCCCTCCTTGGCCCTCAGGAGCACTCTGCAGGCCTTCCAAACACTCTGCGCATCCCGTTTTTGTGAAAAACGGGCCCGTTTTTGGCCTCCCAAACCCCCCACGCTTCCTGTTTTGCCCTCCCCAGCCCAGGAGCACTCTGCAGGCCTCTCAAACCTTCTGCGCGGCCTGTTTTTGTGAAAAACGGATGAGGGGGGCCGAGGTTTCGGGAGGCCAAAAATGGCTTTATTTGGTGTATAAGATGCACCAACATTTCCACCCTCTTTTAGGGGAGGGAAAAGTGCATCATACTATGAAAAATACAGTACATAATGTCGTTCATCCACCCCTTGATTTCTGATCTGTGAGGTTGCTGCAATGGTCGTTACGACTGGTCATAAAATCTCTTTTTTTCAGTGTCGTGGTCGCTTTGAAGGATTGCCCAAGAAACGGTTGTCAGTTGAGGACTTCCTGTTCAAGGACAAAGCAGTTTTGACTTGGGGAAAAAAATTTGGAATTCTGATCTTTTTTATATCTGTATATGTTGATGGCAGCAAGGGTACATTACCCCACAAAAATGGAAGGATATTTTGATTCCCACCAGGGATGAATGGCTACAGAAGTTCCTAGTTTTCCCTGACTTTTTTGAATTTCTCTTTCTAGTTTATATTTGGTTAAACCAAAAAAAAAGTTTCAAAAAGAAAGAGAGTGAGAGAGAGGTGGGGGGAAGGAAGGAAAGAAAGAAAGAGAGAGAGAAAGAAGGAAGGAAGGAAAGAGAGAGAGAAAAAAAAGAAGGAAAGAGAAAGAAAAAGAAAGAAAGAGTGAGAGAGAGGGGGGAAGGAAGGAAAAAGAAAGAAAGAAAAGAAAGAAGGAAATAGAAAGAAAGAAAGAAGGAAGGAAAGAAAGAGAGAGAGAGAAGGAAATAAAGAAAGAGAGAAAGAAAGAAGGAAAGAGAAAGAGAGAGAGAGAAGGAAGGAAAGAAAGAGAGAGAAAGAAGGAAGGAAAGAGAGAGAGAGAGAAAGAAAGAAGGAAAGAGAAAGAAAGAAAGAGAGAGAGAGGGGGGGAAGGAAGGAAAAAGAAAGAAAAGAAAGAAGGAAATAGAAAGAAAGAAAGAAGGAAAGAGAGAGAGAGAAAGAAGGAAAGAAAGAGAGAGAAAGAAAGAAAGAAGGAAAGAAAGAGAGAGAAGGAAGGAAAGAAAGAAAGAGAGAGAAAGAAAGAAGGAAGGAAAGAGAAAGAAAGAGAAAGAAAGAAGGAAAGAAAGAAAGAAAGACAAAAAGAAAGAAGGAAGGAAAGAGAAAGAAAGAGAAGGAGAGAGAAAGAAAGAAGAAAGGAAAGAGAGTAAGTAAGTAAGTAAGTAAGTTTTGGCAACTGGCTTTCTATGTTGACTCCAAGTCCTCGGAGTGGAAATTCTATCAGGTGTGACAGGTGAGTCGTCCTTCCCCGTCTGCCCCTCCCCAATGACAGAGACAATCACCTCAGACCCCCTCTGCATTTGAAGTTTCAAAACCTCATCGAAGTGACGCCCGCTCGGTTACCTTTCCCTAAACCGGCTTCTGTCTCCGCATTGATTTTAAGATTAAAGTGCTGGCAAAAAGCCCCGGATCCATAATCCTGTTCCTGCAGATGGACTGGTGAGTGACAGGAATCGATTCTTCTCGCCCGCCTGTTAAAAGGCATCGGGGAGGTATCTCTAGGTGGTGTGTGCGGGTGTCACTACTAGGAGTTCTGCACGCGGATCACGACGCTCGGAGGGCGGTTTGACAGTTGTCAAAGGCACTTTGGGGAGAGTTGGGAAGACGCAGAGTAAGTCCTTGACATACGAACGTTCATTGAGTGGTCGTTTGAAGTTACGACGGCACTGAAAAAAAGTGACTTAGGACTGTTTTCTGACCCTTGCAGAATCCCTGTGGTCATGTGATCAAAATTGCCCCCTGACTCGTATTTATGACGGTTGCAGTGTCCCGGGGTCACGTGATCCATTTCTGCGACCTTCTGACGAGCAGTCAATGAGGGAAACCGGATTTACTTCACTGTGTAGTCACACACAGTGCGACTAACTTCACCACTGCAGTGATTCACTTACCGACGGAGGGGGAGAAAGGCCGTAAAACCGGGCAAAAGTCACTGAGGACATTTCTCACTTAGCAACAGAACTTTGGGGGCTGAATTATTGGGTCATTAAGTCGAGGACTAGCGATATAATCATTCAGGTATTGTACTGGCATTGGAAAGGTGTTACTTCAAATTCTCCTGTGTTCTCAGTCACAAAGACTCTACACCCCCCCACATTATTCTTACCTTTTATTTGGTCCCACCCCCAATCTATTGCTGCCTCCTGAGTCCCAGCTGATGACTAGAGGGAAAAAACCTGTTCAAACTCTTGCTGAGGGGCTTCAAAGGGCCGCCCTACAGCTGATCAGTGTTAAAAGCAAACAAATAAGTTGGGTCGTAAGTGCGAGGACTGGTGGTAAGTGCGAGGACCTTCCAGAAATGACTGACCAGCTACCCACGCCCACCTAGTCACATGACCTCCAAGCCACACCCACAAAATAAGCCACGCCCACAGAACCGGTAGTAAAAAAATTTAGAACCCACCCCTGGCATCAAGGCAACCTGAGAGCTCTAAGGGGGAAGAGGGAATGGAGCTATGAGAGAGAGAGAGAGAGAGAGAGAGAGAGAGAGAGAGGCGGAGCCTGGGCTGTCCGTCAGCCCTCAGATGGAGAGTCAACAGCCCCCAGGTCGGGAGGCGGCTGATACGGAAGAGGAGGAACAGCTGGGTCCTGTGCCTGACACACAGATGCACAGAAGGCAGAGGAGAGGAGAGCGGCGGGAATCTATGGGCAGGTCCTTGGGACGGAAGAGTCACCGCTCTTGCTAAGCCCCGCCCTAGCACATACTTAATAGTATGTGGCAGACAACTATTCATCTTCCGGCTGGACAGACTTATTAGCCTGCGGTGAGAGAGAAACTTTTTGCCGGGGCTCCTGGCGCTCCTAATTAAAGGAATCTTTGAGTTAACTTCAGAAGCTTTGTTGTGTTTTCAGAGCTGGGTCAGAACATGTTTATAGTATTGTAATTATTGAATATTGAATATTGAATATTAAATATTGTATATTGTATTCTTCTCTTCTCTTCTCTTCTCTTCTCTTCTCTTCTCTTCTCTTCTCTTCTCTTCTCTTCTCTTCTCTTCTCTTCTCTCCTCTCCTCTCCTCTTCCCCTTCCCCTTCCATTCTTCTCTCGTCTCCTCTCCTCCCTTCCCTTCCCTTCCCTTCTATTCTCAAGTTGAGTGCAATAGTTTTGTGGAAAGCTTGCTCCCCTCCCTCCCTTGCGGTGGTGCAGAGTGGGGGCCCTCCCGGCAGGGGTCTCCCATGACCCGCTGATGGAAATGATTTCCTAGAGGAGGGGGTGCAGCAAATATATAAATCACTGTCAGAGGAGGGCACCCCAGTTTGACCCAGCAGGAAGGCGTGATACATTCAGATTTGTTCCATTCCGCACCGTGTCACTTGCCGACCAGCGGGTGAACTGTGCAGTAATCAATTAGGTTGACAAGATCCTCTACAGATCCCTGCCATCTACGATGGAGACATCGGGAGGGGGGGGTGGAGGGGGAAGAGAGAAAAGGGGCCACAAGCACAAAAAGCTGTCAGGATGGGAAATCGGCCCCCGTTCCGATGAGGAAGCGAACTTGACCTGCCTTTTTTAGTCCGAATAGCTAAACAGCAATAGCCCTTAGACTTATATACTGCTTCACAGTGCTTTTACAGCTCTCTCTAAGTGGTTTACAGAGTCAGCCTGTTTGTCCTCAACCATCTGGGTCCTCATTTTACCCACCTCGGAAGGATGGAAGGCTGAGTCAACCTTGAGCCAGCCAGGATCGAACTGCTGGCAGTCGGCAGAGTTTGCCTGCAATACTGCATTCTAATCACTGTGCCACCGGATAGATGATAGATAGCCATAGCCCTTAGACTTATATACTGCTTCACAGTGCTTTACAGCCCTCTCAAAGAGGTTTACAGAGTCAGCCTCTTGCCCCGAACCATCTAGGTCCGCATTTTATCAACCTCAGAAAGATGGAAGGCTGAGTCAACCTTGAGCTGGTCAGGATCGAACTGCTGGCAGCGGGCAGTGAGTTAGTCTGCAATACTGCATTCTAACTACTGCCCCACCATGGCTCAATATAGTTTTGACGTTTAGAAAGAAGATATCTTTGAGGGACAGAGGTGTGGGGAACGGCAAGCATCGGGCAAGACCCCTACCCAGACACGTTGGGAGTGAATAACAAGAGTTGGAAGGGACTTTGGAAGTCTTCTACTCCAATTCCCTGCTCCAGCAGAAGACAATATACCATTTCAGAAATATGGTTCTCCAATCTCTTCTTGAAAACCTCCAGTGATGGAGCACCCACAACTTCTGGAGGCAAGTTGTTCCGCTGGTTAATTATTCTCACTGTCAGGAAATTTCCCCTTATTTTTAGGTTGGATCTCTCTTTGATAGGTTTCCATCTGTTGCTCCTTCTTTTTCTTTTTTCTTTTTTAAATTTATATGCCGCCCTTCTCCGAAGACTCAGGGCGGCTTACAATGTGCTCAGCAATAGCCTTCATCCTTTTGTATATTTATACAAAGTCAGCTTATTGCCCCCACAATCTGGGTCCTCAATTTACCTACCTTAGAAAGGATGGAAGGCTGAGTCAACCTTGAGCCTTGGCGAGATTCGAACCCTGCAGTAATTGCAGTCAGCTCCTTGTCCTGCCCTCACGTACTTTGGAGACTAGGTTGACCCCCTCTTCCGAAACCTGAGGGGCTTCCACAAAGAAGAGGGGGTCAATTTTTCTCCAAAGCACCAGAAGGCAGGAGAAGAAGTAACGGAAGGAAACTCATCAAGGAGAGAAGCAACCTGGAACTAAGGAGGGGTTTCCTGACAGCGAGAACAGTTAACCAACGGAATAGCTTGCCATCCAGAATTATGAGCCCTCCATCACTGGAGGTTTTCAAGAAAAGACTGGTGTTCTGTCCCCGTCTCACACACGCACACAAACAGACAGCCAGGGGTTAAATAAACTGGCAGACAACCAATTCTTCTGATAAGAAGCTTGGCAGCAACCCAGTAGCTGCTTGCCAAGAACTTTACTCATAAACAAAATACACACAGTTCAAGAATTGTCCAGTTTGTAAAATAAATCCAAGGCCGATAATGTTGTTTCCAAAGATGCAATGTGACTCGATAGTAGTTAGTTTTGTCCGTCACAGAGTCTGAATGGCCACCTCACCCCCTTTTATACCCTGTGGGGTGTGGTCCAGTGACTCAGCTTAATCTCTGGCACGCCTCTTCTTCTGTTGCGCACGCTTATCTCTACGACGCTGCCGAGGATCCAGCCAAGACTCATCTCCCTCATTACTGTCCACCTGTGGCTGCGTGGACGTGCTTGGCCCCGGCCTTATCTCTTGCCCTTCGGCGGGCACCGAAGGCATTGCCAGAGAGGAGGGTCCTGGAGAGGGAGGCCTTGCCAACTCCTCTCCTTCACTCTTGGAGTCCTCTCCTGCCGATGACACAGGCTCAGGTAACGGAGCCACAACAACTGGACAGTCATTCGTTCTGGCATAGGGTCTCCAGTTTTGGGCAGGGGTTGGACTAGAAGACCTCCAAGATCCCTTCCAGCCCCAGGATTTCATGACTACCTATATACACGATATATCTAATGAAAAGAAGACCTGGGGTGACATGATAGCAGTTTTCCAATATTTGAGGGGCTGCCACAAAGAAGAGGGGGGTCAAGCTATTCTCCAAAGCCCCTGAAGGCAGGACAAGAAGCAACGGGTGGAAACTAAGCAAGGAGAGAAGCAACCTGGAATTAAGGAGAAACTTCCTATCAATGAGAACAATTAACCAGTAGAATGGGTTGCCTTCAGAAGTTGTGGGTGCACTGGAGGTTTTCAAGAAAAGATAGGACAGCCATTTGTCCGGAATAGTGTAAGACAGTGTTTCTCAACCTTGGAAGCTTGAAGATGGGTGGACTTCAACTCTCAGAATCCCCCAGCCAGCGCTGCTGGCTGGGGGATTCTGGGAGTTGAAGTCCACCCATCTTCAAGCTACCAAGGTTGAGAAACACTGGTGTAAGAACTCCAGGAGGTTGGACTAGAAGGCCTCCAAGGTCCCTTCTGACTCTTGTATTCTGCATCCTATCCCTGCTTGGAAAAAAAAAAATCAAATCAGACTCTAAAGCCAAAATCCCTTTTGGAAACAGAAGTCCGGATGCAACTGCAGCTTTCTGGTTGTGTCACGGAGAGGACCACAGGTCTACACAGAACAACGCTGGCATCCTCCCATAGGCCCCCGACAGCCGGCTCCCTGCCCTCCCTCGTTCCTGCCTGCCCCCGGAGCAGATGGCTGATCTTCTCCTACATCACTTCCAGGCAGAAACTGGATCTCTCCGAGTAAGCGTTTAAAATTCCGCCTTGCTCTTGTTCATCGTTTTTCCTCGCTGCTAATGACAGCCTAGTCACTGTTTTGTGGAAAAAAAACACAACCCATTTAGCTTTCGCAAACGCAGGCTGCAAAGGCAGGGAAATGGAAGTCACCAAAGGGGAAAAGCTTAGCCTGGCACCCGGAGGAAGGCGGGCACCGCCATCGACAAATCGCTCATCCGTTACCCCCATCGGGCAGGGTTTCCAGGCCCAGCGGGGTTCGAATGGGATCCAACTGAGGAAGAGAAATTAACTCGGAATGGAGGTAATCCATCTTCGGACGCGGCTCTGTGGTTTGGGAAGAGCTTCTTGGCAATAAAAGGGGGAACGACCGAGCCTCGTTAAAGAGGACACGATGGAGAAGTGAGATGGCGATCAGAATCGGTGGCCTTCATTTCTTCCACGCTCAGCTTGTAATGGATTCAACCCAGTGGTGGGTTCCTCCCGGTTCGGGCCGGTTCGGCCGAGCCGGTAGCGGTGACGATATGACATCACCGAACCGGTTCTCCCCCCCGCCCTCCCACTCCCCCACCCACCCACGTTATTCTTACCTTTTATTTGGCCCTACCCCCAATCTATTGCTGCCTCCTGAGTCCCAGCTGATGACTAGAGGGAAAAAAAACTGTTTAAACTCTTGCCGCGGGGCTTCAAAGGACCGCCCTACAGCTGATCAGTGTTAAAAGCAAACAAATGAGTCGGGTCGTAAGTGCGAGGACTGGTCGCAAGTGTGAGGACCTTCCAGAAATGACTCTGACCAGCTAGCCACGCCCACCTAGTCACACGACCTCCAAGCCACACCCACAAAATAAGCCACGCCCACAGAACCGGTAGTAAAAAAATTTAGAACCCACCCCTGATTCAACCCATCACAATAGAGCTGCAAGGGAACTTGGAGGTCATCTAATCCAGCCTCCTGCTCAAGCAGGAGACCCTCTTCCATTTCAGACAGTTGGCTGTCCAGTCTTTTCTGAAAAACCTCCAGTGATGGAGTAACCTCAACCCGCAACCTAACCTGAAGGCAAGCTGTTCCCCCTGACGAGTTGTTGCACTGTTAGGAAATTGCTCCTTAATTCCAGGTTGCTTCTCTCCTTGTCTAGTTTCCATCCATAGTTTCTTGTCCTTCCTTCTGGTGCTTTGGGGAATAAGTTGACCCTCTCTTCTTCGTAGCAGCCCCTCAAATACTGGAAGACTGCTATCATGTCACCCCTAGTCCTTCTCTTCATTAGACTAGCCATATCCAATTCCTACAACCGTTCTTCATACGTTTTTGTCTCCAGGCCTTTCATTCATCCTCTTCGTTGTTCTTCTTTGCACTTTTTTTTCCAAAGTCTCAACATCTTTTTTCTAATGTGGTGACCAAAACTGGATGCAGAATTCCAGGTGTAGCCTTACTAAAGTTTTATAAAGCAGTACTAAAACATATGAAGAACGGTTGCAGGAATTGAGTATGTCTAATTTAATGAAAAGAAGGATTAGGGGAGACATGATAGCAATCTTCCAATATATGAGAGGCTGCCACAAAGAAGAGGGGGTCAAGCTATTCTCCAAAGCACCTGAAGGCAGGATAAGAAGCAACGGATGGAAATGAATCAAGGAGAGGACCAACCTACAACTAAAGAGAAATTTCCTGACATTGAAAACAATTAATCATTGCCTTCAGAACTGGTGGGTGCTCCATCCCTGGAGGTTTTTAAGAAGAGATTGGACAACCATTTTGTTGTGGTCCTCCAGCAGCCTGCGGAGGTAGCAACGGAGACGGAGAGTGAGGAGGCTGGGGAGGACCACGGGCCAGTCCTGGAATCTGGGGAAGGCCCGGAGGAGGGCTCTGCGTTGGAAGCAGAGATGGGGCCAGGGCCATCTGGGAACAATGGGCGGACTCCGGAGCCTCCAGAGGCGGACAGCAGAGAGGCAGAGGAACAGGGGGAGCCTGTTCCTAGTGCACACATGCGCAGAGCTGCCAGAAGGCAAGAGCAGCTAAAGCAAAAGGGACAACTCGGGAGTAAGGCCAGGAGATGATCGGCCCCTCCCATAAGGCTTAAAAGAGCAGCAAAGGCTCTTGGGCTCTTCGTAAGAAAGCAACGTTGCTACATCTGTTTCCAGTCGGCATCTCTTGTTTCTGAACTTCGTGGGGCTTTGCCAAGAAAATACTTTGGCAGGGTGCCAAAGAAGACAAAGGTTGGTGATAAAGCCAAAGGACTGTTTATGAAGAATTTGTTTTGGAATTAATGTGGACTGGGCTGAGAATGAAGTAATTCTCAGCTGTTCTAATAAAATATGTTTGTTTAGGACTGATTTGTGTCTGGTAATAACTACTTTGGCCTAGGTCACAACACATTGATCTGAAATGGTATAAAGCAGGGGGTTGGACCAGAAGATCTAGCACTGATGATGTTACCTAGTTGGGCCATGAAACGTCGGTGAGCAAACAACCAAACTTAGAGAGCACGAAGGACCCCACAAAAAAAAGGAATCTTATTCAAGACTTCTTGCATGAAAAAAGTCTAAAGTTTCCAAACACACGTATTTAAAGACTCCCATCTATCTACTTCCGGCCTCCTTAGTGGCTGCCACTCAGTCCATCTGGCTGACCTTTTCTGGACTTCTGTCTCCATCAGTTATTAAGGTCAGATTGTATTGGCTGGGTCTTATTTCACCCTCACCCCTTTCCCCAAATGTCACCCCCCGTTTAGACAGCTGGCAGCGGGGTTAAGCTAGCTAAACAATTCCTACTAGTCAAGGGGCCTGGGATCGTGTTGTTCTTTTCTTTTCTAAAGCAGACCAGTTGTTCCGCAGCTAAAAATATTTTGTGGCCTTTTCCAACACTATTGCATAAGACGGTATTTGGAGTGCCAACTGTCATGTTTGGGAACCTTTCAAGTGTCGTTTCTTAGAAGCCACCAAAATAGATATGGAACGATGGAACTGAGCCACACTAGAAATGCCGATGAGAAATTTCTCCAAAACGAAGAGGACTTTTCTTTTTCTTTTTAAAAAGTTTTCTTGATTTTCTATTGTTTACATTTTGTTAGTGCTTATTATGTCAACTCGCGAAGCGTCCCTGACCTGCTCTCAAGTTGCCATAGACAAGGGGGAATGAGAAAATGGCGAAGTAGTATGGCAGCCAAAGACAGGAGCACATTCCAGACATATCTTTCTCAAGGCTGTTTCCCAGGGTTACTCACAGCGGCCGGAGGGGAGTGATCTCTACATCCCATGAAATTGCTCCGTTGGTGAATGTGACTGATCATGTCCTCCTAGTCCTTCTTTTCTTTAGACTAGCTAAACCCAAATCCTGCAACCGTTCTTCACATGTTTTAGTCTCCAGGCCATTAATCATCTGAGTTGCTCTTCTTTGCACTTTTTCCAGTCCTTGACTTACGACCACAATTAAGTCCAAAGTTTCAGTTGTGAAGCAAGACAGTTGTCAAGTAAGCTTTGGTTCATTTTACGACCTTTCTTCACACAGTTGTTAAGTGAACCACTGCAGTTGCTAAGTGAGTTACACAGTTGTTAAGTGAATCTGGCTGCCCCATTGACTTTGCTTGTCAGAAGGTCGCAAAAGAGGATCAAACATGACCCCGGGACACTGCAACCGTCATAAATACGAGCCAGTGGCCAAGCGCATGAATTTTGATCAAGTGACGGCGGGGATGCTGCAACAGTTTGTAAGTGAGAAAAACAGTCACAAGTCACTTTTTTCAGGGTCATTTAATGTCAAACCATCACTAAATGAGCGGTTATAAGTCAAGGTTTACTTGCATGTCTGAAGAATCTTATCACCCAAGTTTAAATTTGAGCAAGAACTCAAATCAGCTTATGATGATTTAGACTTACTCTAAACTTAACCTAATAATATTTGGAGTGTCTGTAATTTTGGAGACGATTGGAAGTCACCTGAAACTGCACTTTAAAAAATAAAACTTTAAGAAATAAATCGCCATGTCAAACAGTCAAGTCCTTGGCAATTTGCTTACCAGAGCACCATCTAAGTGTAGGGTTTCTCTCTGTTATGGCTTGTATCCCATTTTTATTTAAATTCTGCTTAATATTTTTAAATTGGCATATAGAGGCTGTGTTCAGAATCAGGCACTTTGCCTGCATATTGATTCAGGCACTTTTCTAGATTTACAGAATCTACTGTATAATCTTAATACACTTGATATATATATATATATATATATATATATATATATATATATATATATATATATATATATATATATATATATATATATATATATATATATATATATATATATATATATATATATATATATGCATATTCTTTCTAGCCAGGTTTTACCTATGTAACCTTAGTTGTTCTTCAGCCCTAGGTTCTGTGAAATCTCATTCACAAGTTCTTGGGCCCTTTTTCTGCTGACAAACTGCAACTCTGTGTTGCTTCCTGGGAGACCCAGATAGCTATTTCTACCTCATAAGGCGTCTTCAGTGGGCCACACCCACTTCCCAATTACCCTCCCTGTAAAAGGCACAATGCATCTTTTTTCTTTTTTCATAGGCTTTTATGTGCATATTCTTTCTAGCCAGGTTTTACCTATGTAACCTTAGTTGTTCTTCAGCCCTAGGTTCTGTGAAATCTCATTCACAAGTTCTTGGGCCCTTTTTCTGCTGACAAACTGCAACTCTGTGTTGCTTCCTGGGAGACCCAGATAGCTATTTCTACCTCATAAGGCGTCTTCAGTGGGCCACACCCACTTCCCAATTACCCTCCCTGTAAAAGGCACAATGCATCTTTTTTCTTTTTTCATAGGCTTTTATGTGCATATTCTTTCTAGCCAGGTTTTACCTATGTAACCTTAGTTGTTCTTCAGCCCTAGGTTCTGTGAAATCTCATTCACAAGTTCTTGGGCCCTTTTTCTGCTGACAAACTGCAACTCTGTGTTGCTTCCTGGGAGACCCAGATAGCTATTTCTACCTCATAAGGCGTCTTCAGTGGGCCACACCCACTTCCCAATTACCCTCCCTGTAAAAGGCACAATGCATCTTTTTTCTTTTTTCATAGGCTTTTATGTGCATATTCTTTCTAGCCAGGTTTTACCTATGTAACCTTAGTTGTTCTTCAGCCCTAGGTTCTGTGAAATCTCATTCACAAGTTCTTGGGCCCTTTTTCTGCTGACAAACTGCAACTCTGTGTTGCTTCCTGGGAGACCCAGATAGCTATTTCTACCTCATAAGGCGTCTTCAGTGGGCCACACCCACTTCCCAATTACCCTCCCTGTAAAAGGCACAATGCATCTTTTTTCTTTTTTCATAGGCTTTTATGTGCATATTCTTTCTAGCCAGGTTTTACCTATGTAACCTTAGTTGTTCTTCAGCCCTAGGTTCTGTGAAATCTCATTCACAAGTTCTTGGGCCCTTTTTCTGCTGACAAACTGCAACTCTGTGTTGCTTCCTGGGAGACCCAGATAGCTATTTCTACCTCATAAGGCGTCTTCAGTGGGCCACACCCACTTCCCAATTACCCTCCCTGTAAAAGGCACAATGCATCTTTTTTCTTTTTTCATAGGCTTTTATGTGCATATTCTTTCTAGCCAGGTTTTACCTATGTAACCTTAGTTGTTCTTCAGCCCTAGGTTCTGTGAAATCTCATTCACAAGTTCTTGGGCCCTTTTTCTGCTGACAAACTGCAACTCTGTGTTGCTTCCTGGGAGACCCAGATAGCTATTTCTACCTCATAAGGCGTCTTCAGTGGGCCACACCCACTTCCCAATTACCCTCCCTGTAAAAGGCACAATGCATCTTTTTTCTTTTTTCATAGGCTTTTATGTGCATATTCTTTCTAGCCAGGTTTTACCTATGTAACCTTAGTTGTTCTTCAGCCCTAGGTTCTGTGAAATCTCATTCACAAGTTCTTGGGCCCTTTTTCTGCTGACAAACTGCAACTCTGTGTTGCTTCCTGGGAGACCCAGATAGCTATTTCTACCTCATAAGGCGTCTTCAGTGGGCCACACCCACTTCCCAATTACCCTCCCTGTAAAAGGCACAATGCATCTTTTTTCTTTTTTCATAGGCTTTTATGTGCATATTCTTTCTAGCCAGGTTTTACCTATGTAACCTTAGTTGTTCTTCAGCCCTAGGTTCTGTGAAATCTCATTCACAAGTTCTTGGGCCCTTTTTCTGCTGACAAACTGCAACTCTGTGTTGCTTCCTGGGAGACCCAGATAGCTATTTCTACCTCATAAGGCGTCTTCAGTGGGCCACACCCACTTCCCAATTACCCTCCCTGTAAAAGGCACAATGCATCTTTTTTCTTTTTTCATAGGCTTTTATGTGCATATTCTTTCTAGCCAGGTTTTACCTATGTAACCTTAGTTGTTCTTCAGCCCTAGGTTCTGTGAAATCTCATTCACAAGTTCTTGGGCCCTTTTTCTGCTGACAAACTGCAACTCTGTGTTGCTTCCTGGGAGACCCAGATAGCTATTTCTACCTCATAAGGCGTCTTCAGTGGGCCACACCCACTTCCCAATTACCCTCCCTGTAAAAGGCACAATGCATCTTTTTTCTTTTTTCATAGGCTTTTATGTGCATATTCTTTCTAGCCAGGTTTTACCTATGTAACCTTAGTTGTTCTTCAGCCCTAGGTTCTGTGAAATCTCATTCACAAGTTCTTGGGCCCTTTTTCTGCTGACAAACTGCAACTCTGTGTTGCTTCCTGGGAGACCCAGATAGCTATTTCTACCTCATAAGGCGTCTTCAGTGGGCCACACCCACTTCCCAATTACCCTCCCTGTAAAAGGCACAATGCATCTTTTTTCTTTTTTCATAGGCTTTTATGTGCATATTCTTTCTAGCCAGGTTTTACCTATGTAACCTTAGTTGTTCTTCAGCCCTAGGTTCTGTGAAATCTCATTCACAAGTTCTTGGGCCCTTTTTCTGCTGACAAACTGCAACTCTGTGTTGCTTCCTGGGAGACCCAGATAGCTATTTCTACCTCATAAGGCGTCTTCAGTGGGCCACACCCACTTCCCAATTACCCTCCCTGTAAAAGGCACAATGCATCTTTTTTCTTTTTTCATAGGCTTTTATGTGCATATTCTTTCTAGCCAGGTTTTACCTATGTAACCTTAGTTGTTCTTCAGCCCTAGGTTCTGTGAAATCTCATTCACAAGTTCTTGGGCCCTTTTTCTGCTGACAAACTGCAACTCTGTGTTGCTTCCTGGGAGACCCAGATAGCTATTTCTACCTCATAAGGCGTCTTCAGTGGGCCACACCCACTTCCCAATTACCCTCCCTGTAAAAGGCACAATGCATCTTTTTTCTTTTTTCATAGGCTTTTATGTGCATATTCTTTCTAGCCAGGTTTTACCTATGTAACCTTAGTTGTTCTTCAGCCCTAGGTTCTGTGAAATCTCATTCACAAGTTCTTGGGCCCTTTTTCTGCTGACAAACTGCAACTCTGTGTTGCTTCCTGGGAGACCCAGATAGCTATTTCTACCTCATAAGGCGTCTTCAGTGGGCCACACCCACTTCCCAATTACCCTCCCTGTAAAAGGCACAATGCATCTTTTTTCTTTTTTCATAGGCTTTTATGTGCATATTCTTTCTAGCCAGGTTTTACCTATGTAACCTTAGTTGTTCTTCAGCCCTAGGTTCTGTGAAATCTCATTCACAAGTTCTTGGGCCCTTTTTCTGCTGACAAACTGCAACTCTGTGTTGCTTCCTGGGAGACCCAGATAGCTATTTCTACCTCATAAGGCGTCTTCAGTGGGCCACACCCACTTCCCAATTACCCTCCCTGTAAAAGGCACAATGCATCTTTTTTCTTTTTTCATAGGCTTTTATGTGCATATTCTTTCTAGCCAGGTTTTACCTATGTAACCTTAGTTGTTCTTCAGCCCTAGGTTCTGTGAAATCTCATTCACAAGTAACTAAGGTTACATAGGTAAAACCTGGCTAGAAAGAATATGCACATAAAAGCCTATGAAAAAAGAAAAAAGATGCATTGTGCCTTTTACAGGGAGGGTAATTGGGAAGTGGGTGTGGCCCACTGAAGACGCCTTATGAGGTAGAAATAGCTATCTGGGTCTCCCAGGAAGCAACACAGAGTTGCAGTTTGTCAGCAGAAAAAGGGCCCAAGAACTTGTGAATGAGATTTCACAGAACCTAGGGCTGAAGAACAACTAAGGTTACATAGGTAAAACCTGGCTAGAAAGAATATGCACATAAAAGCCTATGAAAAAAGAAAAAAGATGCATTGTGCCTTTTACAGGGAGGGTAATTGGGAAGTGGGTGTGGCCCACTGAAGACGCCTTATGAGGTAGAAATAGCTATCTGGGTCTCCCAGGAAGCAACACAGAGTTGCAGTTTGTCAGCAGAAAAAGGGCCCAAGAACTTGTGAATGAGATTTCACAGAACCTAGGGCTGAAGAACAACTAAGGTTACATAGGTAAAACCTGGCTAGAAAGAATATGCACATAAAAGCCTATGAAAAAAGAAAAAAGATGCATTGTGCCTTTTACAGGGAGGGTAATTGGGAAGTGGGTGTGGCCCACTGAAGACGCCTTATGAGGTAGAAATAGCTATCTGGGTCTCCCAGGAAGCAACACAGAGTTGCAGTTTGTCAGCAGAAAAAGGGCCCAAGAACTTGTGAATGAGATTTCACAGAACCTAGGGCTGAAGAACAACTAAGGTTACATAGGTAAAACCTGGCTAGAAAGAATATGCACATAAAAGCCTATGAAAAAAGAAAAAAGATGCATTGTGCCTTTTACAGGGAGGGTAATTGGGAAGTGGGTGTGGCCCACTGAAGACGCCTTATGAGGTAGAAATAGCTATCTGGGTCTCCCAGGAAGCAACACAGAGTTGCAGTTTGTCAGCAGAAAAAGGGCCCAAGAACTTGTGAATGAGATTTCACAGAACCTAGGGCTGAAGAACAACTAAGGTTACATAGGTAAAACCTGGCTAGAAAGAATATGCACATAAAAGCCTATGAAAAAAGAAAAAAGATGCATTGTGCCTTTTACAGGGAGGGTAATTGGGAAGTGGGTGTGGCCCACTGAAGACGCCTTATGAGGTAGAAATAGCTATCTGGGTCTCCCAGGAAGCAACACAGAGTTGCAGTTTGTCAGCAGAAAAAGGGCCCAAGAACTTGTGAATGAGATTTCACAGAACCTAGGGCTGAAGAACAACTAAGGTTACATAGGTAAAACCTGGCTAGAAAGAATATGCACATAAAAGCCTATGAAAAAAGAAAAAAGATGCATTGTGCCTTTTACAGGGAGGGTAATTGGGAAGTGGGTGTGGCCCACTGAAGACGCCTTATGAGGTAGAAATAGCTATCTGGGTCTCCCAGGAAGCAACACAGAGTTGCAGTTTGTCAGCAGAAAAAGGGCCCAAGAACTTGTGAATGAGATTTCACAGAACCTAGGGCTGAAGAACAACTAAGGTTACATAGGTAAAACCTGGCTAGAAAGAATATGCACATAAAAGCCTAAGAAAAAAGAAAAAAGATGCATTGTGCCTTTTACAGGGAGGGTAATTGGGAAGTGGGTGTGGCCCACTGAAGACGCCTTATGAGGTAGAAATAGCTATCTGGGTCTCCCAGGAAGCAACACAGAGTTGCAGTTTGTCAGCAGAAAAAGGGCCCAAGAACTTGTGAATGAGATTTCACAGAACCTAGGGCTGAAGAACAACTAAGGTTACATAGGTAAAACCTGGCTAGAAAGAATATGCACATAAAAGCCTATGAAAAAAGAAAAAAGATGCATTGTGCCTTTTACAGGGAGGGTAATTGGGAAGTGGGTGTGGCCCACTGAAGACGCCTTATGAGGTAGAAATAGCTATCTGGGTCTCCCAGGAAGCAACACAGAGTTGCAGTTTGTCAGCAGAAAAAGGGCCCAAGAACTTGTGAATGAGATTTCACAGAACCTAGGGCTGAAGAACAACTAAGGTTACATAGGTAAAACCTGGCTAGAAAGAATATGCACATAAAAGCCTATGAAAAAAGAAAAAAGATGCATTGTGCCTTTTACAGGGAGGGTAATTGGGAAGTGGGTGTGGCCCACTGAAGACGCCTTATGAGGTAGAAATAGCTATCTGGGTCTCCCAGGAAGCAACACAGAGTTGCAGTTTGTCAGCAGAAAAAGGGCCCAAGAACTTGTGAATGAGATTTCACAGAACCTAGGGCAGAAGAACAACTAAGGTTACATAGGTAAAACCTGGCTAGAAAGAATATGCACATAAAAGCCTATGAAAAAAGAAAAAAGATGCATTGTGCCTTTTACAGGGAGGGTAATTGGGAAGTGGGTGTGGCCCACTGAAGACGCCTTATGAGGTAGAAATAGCTATCTGGGTCTCCCAGGAAGCAACACAGAGTTGCAGTTTGTCAGCAGAAAAAGGGCCCAAGAACTTGTGAATGAGATTTCACAGAACCTAGGGCTGAAGAACAACTAAGGTTACATAGGTAAAACCTGGCTAGAAAGAATATGCACATAAAAGCCTATGAAAAAAGAAAAAAGATGCATTGTGCCTTTTACAGGGAGGGTAATTGGGAAGTGGGTGTGGCCCACTGAAGACGCCTTATGAGGTAGAAATAGCTATCTGGGTCTCCCAGGAAGCAACACAGAGTTGCAGTTTGTCAGCAGAAAAAGGGCCCAAGAACTTGTGAATGAGATTTCACAGAACCTAGGGCTGAAGAACAACTAAGGTTACATAGGTAAAACCTGGCTAGAAAGAATATGCACATAAAAGCCTATGAAAAAAGAAAAAAGATGCATTGTGCCTTTTACAGGGAGGGTAATTGGGAAGTGGGTGTGGCCCACTGAAGACGCCTTATGAGGTAGAAATAGCTATCTGGGTCTCCCAGGAAGCAACACAGAGTTGCAGTTTGTCAGCAGAAAAAGGGCCCAAGAACTTGTGAATGAGATTTCACAGAACCTAGGGCTGAAGAACAACTAAGGTTACATAGGTAAAACCTGGCTAGAAAGAATATGCACATAAAAGCCTATGAAAAAAGAAAAAAGATGCATTGTGCCTTTTACAGGGAGGGTAATTGGGAAGTGGGTGTGGCCCACTGAAGACGCCTTATGAGGTAGAAATAGCTATCTGGGTCTCCCAGGAAGCAACACAGAGTTGCAGTTTGTCAGCAGAAAAAGGGCCCAAGAACTTGTGAATGAGATTTCACAGAACCTAGGGCTGAAGAACAACTAAGGTTACATAGGTAAAACCTGGCTAGAAAGAATATGCACATAAAAGCCTATGAAAAAAGAAAAAAGATGCATTGTGCCTTTTACAGGGAGGGTAATTGGGAAGTGGGTGTGGCCCACTGAAGACGCCTTATGAGGTAGAAATAGCTATCTGGGTCTCCCAGGAAGCAACACAGAGTTGCAGTTTGTCAGCAGAAAAAGGGCCCAAGAACTTGTGAATGAGATTTCACAGAACCTAGGGCTGAAGAACAACTAAGGTTACATAGGTAAAACCTGGCTAGAAAGAATATGCACATAAAAGCCTATGAAAAAAGAAAAAAGATGCATTGTGCCTTTTACAGGGAGGGTAATTGGGAAGTGGGTGTGGCCCACTGAAGACGCCTTATGAGGTAGAAATAGCTATCTGGGTCTCCCAGGAAGCAACACAGAGTTGCAGTTTGTCAGCAGAAAAAGGGCCCAAGAACTTGTGAATGAGATTTCACAGAACCTAGGGCTGAAGAACAACTAAGGTTACATAGGTAAAACCTGGCTAGAAAGAATATGCACATAAAAGCCTATGAAAAAAGAAAAAAGATGCATTGTGCCTTTTACAGGGAGGGTAATTGGGAAGTGGGTGTGGCCCACTGAAGACGCCTTATGAGGTAGAAATAGCTATCTGGGTCTCCCAGGAAGCAACACAGAGTTGCAGTTTGTCAGCAGAAAAAGGGCCCAAGAACTTGTGAATGAGATTTCACAGAACCTAGGGCTGAAGAACAACTAAGGTTACATAGGTAAAACCTGGCTAGAAAGAATATGCACATAAAAGCCTATGAAAAAAGAAAAAAGATGCATTGTGCCTTTTACAGGGAGGGTAATTGGGAAGTGGGTGTGGCCCACTGAAGACGCCTTATGAGGTAGAAATAGCTATCTGGGTCTCCCAGGAAGCAACACAGAGTTGCAGTTTGTCAGCAGAAAAAGGGCCCAAGAACTTGTGAATGAGATTTCACAGAACCTAGGGCTGAAGAACAACTAAGGTTACATAGGTAAAACCTGGCTAGAAAGAATATGCACATAAAAGCCTATGAAAAAAGAAAAAAGATGCATTGTGCCTTTTACAGGGAGGGTAATTGGGAAGTGGGTGTGGCCCACTGAAGACGCCTTATGAGGTAGAAATAGCTATCTGGGTCTCCCAGGAAGCAACACAGAGTTGCAGTTTGTCAGCAGAAAAAGGGCCCAAGAACTTGTGAATGAGATTTCACAGAACCTAGGGCTGAAGAACAACTAAGGTTACATAGGTAAAACCTGGCTAGAAAGAATATGCACATAAAAGCCTATGAAAAAAGAAAAAAGATGCATTGTGCCTTTTACAGGGAGGGTAATTGGGAAGTGGGTGTGGCCCACTGAAGACGCCTTATGAGGTAGAAATAGCTATCTGGGTCTCCCAGGAAGCAACACAGAGTTGCAGTTTGTCAGCAGAAAAAGGGCCCAAGAACTTGTGAATGAGATTTCACAGAACCTAGGGCTGAAGAACAACTAAGGTTACATAGGTAAAACCTGGCTAGAAAGAATATGCACATAAAAGCCTATGAAAAAAGAAAAAAGATGCATTGTGCCTTTTACAGGGAGGGTAATTGGGAAGTGGGTGTGGCCCACTGAAGACGCCTTATGAGGTAGAAATAGCTATCTGGGTCTCCCAGGAAGCAACACAGAGTTGCAGTTTGTCAGCAGAAAAAGGGCCCAAGAACTTGTGAATGAGATTTCACAGAACCTAGGGCTGAAGAACAACTAAGGTTACATAGGTAAAACCTGGCTAGAAAGAATATGCACATAAAAGCCTATGAAAAAAGAAAAAAGATGCATTGTGCCTTTTACAGGGAGGGTAATTGGGAAGTGGGTGTGGCCCACTGAAGACGCCTTATGAGGTAGAAATAGCTATCTGGGTCTCCCAGGAAGCAACACAGAGTTGCAGTTTGTCAGCAGAAAAAGGGCCCAAGAACTTGTGAATGAGATTTCACAGAACCTAGGGCTGAAGAACAACTAAGGTTACATAGGTAAAACCTGGCTAGAAAGAATATGCACATAAAAGCCTATGAAAAAAGAAAAAAAAAATATATATATATATATATATATATATATATATATATATATATATATATATATATATATATATATATATATCAAGTGTATTAAGTGTATTAAGATTATACAGTAGATTCTGTAAATCTAGAAAAGTGCCTGAATCAATGTGTGTGTGTGTGTGTGTGTGTGCGCACACACACACACACACACACACACACACACACACACACACACACACACACACACACACTCGGTTCTGGGCTTTTTTCCTTTCTAACACCTAGCAAGCTCTAATTGCTATGTGGGAGACCTAAATAGATCCATTTCTAGCTCGTTAGCTGTCATCAGTAGGCCACACCCATATCTTATGTATCCTCCCTGTAAAGGTACATATATATATAGTACTTATATTTATGTATTAATATTATATATATGTATATAATAGGTTTAATATATATCTATCAATGTAATACATATACTTAATATAATTAATACATATCAATATAATATATACATATAATATACTTTAATATATATCAATACAATATATATACTTAATATGCTTAATAGCTCAACTAAATCAAATAGCTGAGATTGCACGACACACTAAGCCATCAAAAGCAACAAGAACCACAACCCAAAACTAAAACAAACAATTGTTGTATCCATGCAGCCTTTGTGTGTTGTGTATTCCTATAACACGGCTAACACAGTTTGTTTAGTTTAGTTTAGTTTTATTTGATTTGTATACTGCCCTACTCCCGAAGGACTCAGGGCGGTGAACAGCCACAGGATAAAAAACATAAATACAAAATTTAAAACTGAATAAAGTCGAAGTAAACAATTTGGCCGAAGACAGATTTAAAACACCCCAATAAATTAAAAACGAATTAAAATTTACGTTTTAAAAAGGGGGAAAAAGGGAAAACACAGTTAAATATGATGCAAGTTAATGCATTTTATCTCCTTTTGCCATTACGAATGTCTGGTGGGGGGAAGGAGAGGTAAATACAATTACATAACCGCATATTTTAGCTGGATTGCAGCCTAAACTAATTAATCAACGGCAGCTATGGATAATTAATCTGCTCCTGAAATCCATTTAGCCTTCACGTGTGATTGCATGAGCTAAAAGCTAAAAGAGTCATCTCGAAGATGCTACCTTTAAACAAGGTTATTTCTCATCCTCAGAAACAAGAAGTGAATCTAAGCATTGTTTTCTAACATTTTTTTTTAAAAAAACATTTTTACAGTAGTCCTCGACTTATGACCACAGTTGATCCTAAAATTTCTGTTGTTAAGCGAGACATTTGTTTTGTGAGTTTTGGTCCATTCTACGATCTTTCTTGCCACAGCTGTTCTACCTATTTATGGGCGGAAAATAGAAGAATAGAATAAGAAATGGAATGGAATGGAATGGAATGGAATGGAATGGAATGGAATGGAATAGAATAGAATAGAATAGAATAGAATAGAATAGAATAGAATAGAATAGAATAGAATAGAATGAAAGATTCAGCCTATATATGGGGAAATCTTGTTTTTCCAACCCTCACGGCCCTTTAAGGCTTCCTATGCTGAATGCTCCCTTGTTGTGTTATGACAGAAAAGACAACTTCTTATTTTCACCTTTTATTTTGAGAGGTAATTTATCTTGCCTTTGTCTCTACAGGAGCCGGCTGCCACATTTCACATGTTTGAGGTTTTTTTTTTTAATATTTAAATCTAGGTATAATTAAATGTGTGAAAAACAGCATCAAAAGTTAACCGGAGGTAGGCATTTTACACATTGAATTTATCAGAAGGCCTTTTACAGAAGTACTTTCTGTGCTAGAGATTGGCATGGTTTTTTTTTTTATTTTTTTTGATAGAAGTGCTGGGAGAAAAATATTTTAAAACAAATGAATATAAGAACGTGGGAGACCATTTCAGCAGTCTCTGGTTCCTTGCAGAATTCTGATTTTTATCTTCTAGGTGTGATTTTTCAGAGGATCTCGGAATTGGAAAGGCCACTTTAGGTTATTAAGATCAATCATTGCCCAGAAATAGGGATCTAAAGAAAACCATCTCTGAAAAAATGGTACCGTGTTTCCCCGAAAATAAGACCCTGTCTTATATTTTTTTGAACCCTGAAATAAGCGCTTGGCCTTATTGCCATGCGCTCAAAAGCCCGATTGGGCTTATTATCAGGGGATGTCTTATTTTGGGGGGAAACAGGGTAGATGATAGATAGATAGATAGATAGATAGATAGATAGATAGATAGATAGATAGATGATAGATAGATAGATAGATGATAGATAGATAGATAGATAGATGATAGATAGATAGATGATAGATAGATAGATAGATAGATAGATAGATAGATAGATAGATAGATGATAGATAGATGATGGATGGAAGGAAGAGAGAGAGAGAGAGAGATGATAGATAGATGATAGATAGATAGATGATAGATAGATAGATAGATAGATAGATAGATAGATGATAGATAGATAGATGATAGATAGATAGATGATAGATAGATAGATGATAGATAGATAGATAGATGGTGGATGGAAGGAAGAGAGAGAGAGAGAGAGATGATAGATAGATGATAGATAGATAGATGATAGATAGATAGATGATGGATGGAAGGAAGATAGATAGTTAGATAGATGATAGATAGATGGTAGATAGATAGATAGATAGATAGATAGATAGATAGATAGATAGATAGATAGATAGATAGATAGATAGACAGACAGATAGATGGGGTGCAACTGTGCAGCCATCGTAACTTCGAAAACAGATCATAAGTAGCTTTTGGGTGGTCTGCTGTAAATTCGAACGGTCCTTAAGCAGAACGCTCGTAAGTGGAGGACTACCTGTAAAGATGGGAAGGCTTTTTCCATGGTGTTCCCGCCACCCACCTTACCTGCAAGAGAGGCCTTTGCACCCCGAGCATTTTCATGGTGTCTGCGTTGGCCAGAATCTTCAAGGGGTCGGTAATTTTGGTGACGCCCTCGATTTCCTTGTTGATTTCTCCCAGGACTTGGTTCAGAAAGATGTTCTTAATGTACATGGTGAGGAATTCTCGGAGGGGACATTGCTTCGCGGGACTGAACCCCAAAGCGTGTTCGATCTCTTGAATAAACCTGAAATACAGTAAAAGAAAAAAACAAAAAACAGAGGTAGATGCGTCATTACGACAGCAGAACATGATTTAAGCCTGCGAATTTCGCCATTTTAACCCAAGGTAGGTAGTCCTCGACTTGCAACAGTTCATTTAGTGACCGTTCAGAGTTACAGAGGCACTGAACAAAGTGACTTAAGACACTTTTTCACACAACCATTGCAGCATCCTCAGGGTTAGGTGATCAAAATTCAGATGTTTGGCAACTGACTCATATTTATGATGGCTGCAGTGTCCCAGGGGGTGGGGGTCATCTGATCCCTCTTTGTGACCCTCTGAAGTTGATTGGTGAATAACCCGGTAAAGTGAACCTGTTGTGACTCCGACTCCCGAGCCTGTCCTCATGGAGGAAGAGGACTCAGAAGGTGAGGGGGAGGAACTGCCAAGGCCTCCCTCTCCAGGACCTTCCTCTCTGGCAATGCCTCAGGTTCCATCCGAAGGCCAGGAGGAACAGCCTGGGATGTGCCAGGAGGAAGGCATATCGGAGCACCCATTGATAGAGAGTTATACTGATGAATGTTCTGTCCCCGTCCCACACACGCACCCCCACAGACGGCCCGGAGTTAATAAGCCACACGACAAAGTCTTTGAAGATAAAGCTAGCAGCAACCCAGTGGCTAGCTGCCAATTCAGACTTTACTCACACAAAACAAAGATTAGACTGCAAGCATTCCGATAAAGCAGGCAAAGTTTCAACAATACAAGGATTAGTCCAAATGCAGTCCGACAAGGCAGGCAGAAGTCCAGTAACGCAGAGATCATGGATTATTTCTAGTTTTTGCTTGTCACAAACTGAACCGGCCACCACACCCACATTTATACCCCGTGGGGTGTGGTCCAGTGACTCAGCTAATCTCTGGCACGCCTTCCCCTCTGCTGCGCACGCTTCTCCCTGCGCCGCTGCCAAGGGCCCAGCCAGCACTTATCTACTTCATCGCTGTCCACCTGTGGCTGCAGGGACGTGCTTGGCTCTGGGCCTATCTCTTGGCCTTCGGTGTCCTCCGGAGGCATTGCCAGAGAGGAGGGTCCTGGAGAGGGAGGCCTTGCCAACTCCTCTCCCTCACTCTCAGAGTCTGCATCTGTCGATAGCCCAGGCTCAGGCAACGGAGCCACAACAATGAATCCTGGCTTGATCCCAGGCAGCGTCGGAGGGAGAAGCGTGCGCAACAAAGGAAGAGGCATGGAAGGACCATGGATTGAGCTGAGTCACTGAGCCATGCCCCACAAGGGATAAAAGGGGGGGCGTGATTGCTTGGCAGGCTTTGTGACGGACAAACGTTTAAACTCTAAAGAGTCACATCGTGAATCCTGCACTTCGGCTCAGATATATTTTGGACTAATCTCTTGTGGATAATTTGTCGCTCTGGAAACGGACTGCAGATAAGGCCTCTCCTGTTTTTTGGGAGTGCTAATTGGATTTGGCAGGCGTTTTACAAGTAGCTGCCAGAACTCTCGTCTGCCAGGAATTCTGGTCTGTTTATACAATACATTATTGGCAGGTGTGTTGGATATTACACTTGTCTGAGTGAGGACGGGGGACAGAACAGAACCTGGCTTCCCCGTTGACTTTGCTGGTCAGAAGGTCGCTAAAGGAGATTGCGTGACCACAGGGACAAAGCAGCGGTCGTAAGTATGAACCAGTTGCCAAGCATCTTGAGTTTTGATCACGTGATCGCGGGGACGCTGCAAAAGCCGTAACTAGGAAAAACAATCATGTCCCGTTTTTCAATGTTGTCGCAACTTTGAACGGTCACGAAACGAACGGTTGTAAGTCGAGGATTACCTGAACTTTGAACGTGGTTCATATCCAGCAGAAAACCATCTGAATCTGTCTGATCTCGTGTACAGTTCAAACAAGTGTTGAGAAGGCTGTGGTGGCCTGTCGGCCGCTGGCCCCTCCAGCAGCCAAATCAGAGGAGGAGAAGGAGGTATGGGAGTCGGGGGTCAGCATCAAGGCAACCTGAGAGCTCCGAGGGGGAAGAGGGAATGGAGCTGGCGGAAAGAGAGAGGTAGAGCCTGGGCCGTCCGTCAGCCCTAAGGTGGAGAGTCAAGAGCCCCCAGGTCTGGAAGGTGGATTGATGAGGAAGAGGAGGAGCAGCTGGGTCCAGTGCCTGCCATGCAGAAGGCAGAGGAGAGGAGAGCAGTGGAAATCTATGGGCCGGTCCTCGGGACGGAAGAGCCACCGCTGCTAGGGAAGCCCCACCCTAGCTCTGGAGATAAAAGGCAGGGGGCGGAGATGAATAGATGATGGCAGACAACTATTCAACTCCCTGCCAGCTGGACTTGTTTGCCTGCGGTGTGAGAGAAACTTTTTGCCGGGGCTCCTGGCGCTCCTAATAAAGGAATCATTGATTTAAATACAGAGGGTTGGTCGTGTTTGGGGAGCTGGGTCAGAATAAAGTCTTAGCTGGCAATGGAGGAGTTGAAGGAGCCAGCGATCTTACAAAAACATTTTTTCATAATTCGTAAGATCAAAAAAATCCGAACGGCTCGAGAAAATCCGAACGGCGTTTCCAGGAACTCATTGAAAAGAATGCAGTAGAATTCATTTGGCGATCGTAGGATTATGTGTATCAAGGCAACAGCTGTTGGGGGAACCCGTTTATCTTTTTTAGCTCAATCTCTAACAAGAAGTATTTTATCCTCCTTTTCACAATCTCATTATTAACAACAATAAAACATCACAGCCCGTAAAAATAAAACGGAGTCGGGGGAACAATGTGAAAACGCCATTTAGGTCAAGAGAATGGAGAGTAAACTCAGCGGCTTAAGATCACAAGAGTTTCTTCGGAATGCAAACTGTCTGTCATGGACAGGCGGTCCTCGACGTACAACAGTTCATTTAGTGACCGTTCAAAGTGAGAACGGCACCGGAAAAAGTGACTTAGGACCGTTTTTCCACGCTTACGACCGCTGCAACGTCCCCATGGTGAGGTGATCCAAATTCAGACGCTTGGCGGCCCCGGGGACATGTTGATCTCCTTGGGCGACCTTCTGACAAGCAAAGTCAGTGGGAAAGCCAGATTCACTTCACAACGGGGTTCCTCACTTATTAACTTTGGTGCTTTCTGAGTTGGGGGTTTTGATATGCCCTGATGATGTTCCCTAGTTGGGTCATGAAACGTCTGCAAGGAAACCACCAAGTTCAGAGAGCACCAAGGACCTCACAGTCCTCGTCTTCCTTCCTCTTCCTCTTCCTCCCTTTTATTCCTTCTTACTCTTACCCTCCTCTTCCTTTCCACAAACCGCCCCTCCCTTTCAGCACTGATGATGTTCCCTAGTTGGGTCATGAAACGTCTGCAAGGAAACCACCAAGCTCAGAGACTACCAAGGACCTCACAGTCCTCATCTTCCTCCCTTTCATTCCTTTTTCCTGTTCCTCTTACCCTCCTCTTCCTTTCTACAAACTGCCCCTCCCTTCCAGCACTGATGATGTTACCTAGAGGGGTCATGAAATGTCTGCAAGGAAACCACCAAGCTCAGAGAGCACCAAGGACCTCACAGTCCTCCTCTTCCTTCCTCTTCCTCCCTTTCATACCTTCTTCCTGTTCCCCTCCTCCTCCTTTCCACAAACTGTCCCTTCCTTCCAGCACTGATGATGTTACCTAGAGGGGTCATGAAACGTCTGCAAAGAAACCACCAAGCTCAGAGACCACCAAGGACCTCACAGTTCAACCCTGGCCTACCAATATTCTCTGGTGGGGTCCTTGGTGCACTCTGAGCTTCATTCTTGACGGGCAAACTCTTCATGATCCAACTAGGTAACGTCATGAGCACAAGCGGCCAACCCTACCTTCCATCACACTGAGTGTTGCCTAGATGGATAATAAAACGTCTGAAGGGACCAACCAAACTCAGAGAGCACCAAGGACCCCGCAGGTCATCCCCGAGCTACAAATATTCTCCTCTATCAATACAATCAGCATTATACTACAGAATATGATAAAAAAAATAGGATTTCAATTGGTGCCTTCAAAAGAACACCTTTTGCTATTCTCACATATTCCAAGTTGGCATTTTATTTGAGGGAAGGACTTCACATCTGTCGAGCCTAAGAGTCTTCAGACTATAATTTAGGTATCAAGACACTTTCCCCCCCATGGTCAATATTGATCACGGGGCCTTCAAAACATGTAAGCAATTCTGTCTGGAAAACTCCATTTTAATGCATTAGATTTAACCACTCCCTCGTGGTCCCACTTCAACACAATCAACATTATACTACAAATCACTCAGCGGGGTTTCGTCATGCCTAAAGTAGGACTAGAATTCACCGTCTCCTGGTAATTAGCCCAAAGTCACCCAGCCAGCTTTCCTGCCTAAGGGGAAACTAGAACTCACAATCGCCTGGTAATGGGCCCAAAGTCTCCCAGCCGACTTTCATGCCTAAGGGGAAACTAGAATTCACAGTCACCTGGTGATTGGCCCGAAGTCTCCTCCCCCCCCCCCAAGTTTTCATGCCCAAGGCAGGACTAGAATTCACCATGTCCTAGTGACTGACCCAAAAACACCCCGTCAGATGTTATGCCTAAGGCAGGACTAGAACTCCCCATCTCCTGGTAAATTGGGCCTGAAGTCTCCCAGCCAGTTTTCATGCCTAAGGTGGGACTAGAACTCACCGTCTCCTGGTGATTGGCCCAAAGTCATGTAGCTGGCGTTCGTGCTTAAGGCAGGACTAGAACTCCCCATCTCCTGGTAAATTGGGCCTGAAGTCTCCCAGCCAGTTTTCATGCCTAAAGTGGGACTAGAACTCACCGTCTCCTGGTGATTGGCCCAAAGTCATGTAGCTGGCGTTCGTGCTTAAGGCAGGACTAGAACTCCCCATCTCCTAGTGATTGGTCCAAAGACTCCCAGCCAGCTTTCATGCCTAAGGTGGCCCTGGAACTCACCGTCGCCTGGTGATTGGCTGAAAGTCACCCAGCTAACTTTCATGCCTAAGGTGGGACTAGAACTCCCCATCTCCTGCTGAGTGACCCAATAATAATCCACGTGCTACTAGATCTCCCCCTGCTGCCTTCAAAAGAACAGCTGTCTCGGGAGCATCCAAAATGGTAAATATCTCCACCGCTGTCCGTGCAAAGCCTCCAATGTCAAACATGATAGGATCAACTCAATTAACACCTTCAACTCCCTTCCCTGCTGTTCCGCCAGCTCACCCCCCCCCGCATCCCCCTCCTCTAATCAGTTAACAAACACTCTTCCCGTATGAGGGGCTGTCAATCCAATTATTTCCTATCTGGGCTGTGAAGACACTCCATTAAGTAGAGCGGACAGATGGCCCCCGTTCTTTCACCGATCAATCAACTGACTGATTAGCTGATTAAGGGGTTGAATAATCGATGCAATCGGGTATCGGAAAAGCCCAGAGGGCAAAATTCAGACCCGTGCGGTCGCTCTGTCCAGCACAGCAACAGGGTTAAGATTGGCATCTCACACCTGCCAGGCTCCCTGCACAAACCAATGCGACACAACTGCAGATTGAAAAACGAAGGTTGCGGGTTTGCTTCGATAACGGACAGCTTATTAAGCTACGTTTTATTGATTTGTTTGTATCGAACGTTGATTTATTTTTTTTATTTTTTTTACAAATAACTCAAGGCGGGGAACGAACGTAATACACTTCCCTCCTCGTGTTTTCCCTCTTACAACAACCCTGTAAGGGGAAGTTGGTTGGAAAGAGAGAGGCCCAAGGTCATCCAGACAGCTTTAATGCCTAAAGTGGGATTAGAACTCACCGTCGCCTGGTGATTGGCCCAAGCCCTAAACTGAGGTCATGCCTAAGGTAAGATTAGAATTCACTGTCTCCTGGTGATTAGCCCAAAGTCACCGAGCCAGCTTTCCTGCCTAAGGGGAGGACTAGAACTCACCATCTCCTGGTGACTGACCCAAAGTCACTCAGTTGGCTTTCATGCCTAAGGTGGAACTAGAACTCACTGTCTCCTGGTGACTGGCCCAAAGTCATCCAGCTGAATTTCATGGCTAAGGAAGGACTAGAACTCCCTGGTCTCCTGGTGACTGGCCCAAAGTCACCCAGATGGCTTTCATGCCTAACGTGGAACTAGAACTCACCGTCTCCTGGTGACTGGCCCAAAGTCATCCAGCTGAATTTCATGGCTAAGGTGGAACTAGAACTCACTGTCTCCTGGTGACTGGCCCAAAGTCATCCAGCTGAATTTCATGGCTAAGGTGGAACTAGAACTCACCGTCTCTTGGTGACTGGCCCAAAGTCATCCAGCTGAATTTCATGGCTAAGGAAGGACTAGAACTCCCTTGTCTCCTGGTGACTGGCCCAAAGTCACCCAGATGGCTTTCATGCCTAAGGTGGAACTAGAACTCACTGTCTCCTGGTGACTCGCCCAAAGTCACCCAGATGGCTTTCATGCCTAAAGTGGAACTAGAACTCACCGTGTCCTGGTGACTGGCCCAAAGTCATCCAGCTGAATTTCATGGCTAAGGCAGGACTAGAACTCCCTTGTCTCCTGGTAACTGGCCCAAAGTCACCAACCTGCTCTCCGGCCTAAGGAGGGACTAGAATTCACCGTCTCCTGCTTTCTAGCCTGGTTGCCTTAACCACTAGACCAATCTGGCTTGCAACGCAGGGAGGCCTAACTCCGTTGTTCCAGAGCTGTGTCTAACCAGACGCCTGACAACAAAGAAATCTGTGTAACACATTTACAGACGCAGGGATCGGACTCCCAGGAGAGGAACACAAAAAGTCACAACCGACATCATTCCAACGCCGTAAGAAACCGCGATACGCTCCTAGCGAGGTTGTATCAAAGCCAAGTCCCATTTGAACCTCCATCGAGCTCATTATTAAACTGGCAGGGAAAGGCAACTCCGAAGGGGCAAACAATATTGCGTTTTTCAAGAGGGAGGGGGAACCCCACTAAGGCGAACAGCTGAGCCCGCCGGATAGCAAGGACGACACGAGCTATTTCTCGCGCAAAGTTGGACGCAAAATCTCATCGTTAAATTTTATTGCAGTCTTGGGAGGCGTCGCGATGCTAATAAAACAATTACGGCCACCGGAGAAGCTCAAGTATTTTTTCAAAACCAGGCAGGGAAACAGATGATCGTACGGCAGGGAGTCCTCGACATACGGCCACAGTTGAAGCCCGGAATTCCTGTCGCTAAGTGAGAAATTTGTGCGGTGAGTTTCGACCCGCGTGATGAATTTTCTTGCCACGTTGGTTAAGTGAATCGCTGCGGTTCTTAAAGGAGTAACCCGGTTGCTAAGTGAATCTGGCTTCCCCCATTGACTTTGCTGGTTAGAAGGTCGTTAAAGGGGAATCACGTGATCCCTGGGACACTGCGACCATTATAAATATTAGTCAATTTCTAAGCATCCAGATTTTGAGCATGTGTCCATGGGGATTCTGCAATGGTCGTAAGTGTGAAAAATGGTCATTCCGTGCTTTTGTAACTTTGAACGGTCACTAAGCGAAGTGTTATAAGTCGAGGACTTTTCTTCTTTATTATTTTCTTCTTTATTATCTTATTATGAAGTCCAGGGATAAGTTGATTTAAGGAATCAAAACTGGGGTCTGTTGTTGAGCGGGAGGTTTTAAAAAAGGGGGAATATTGTCATTTACACACAATTAATTAGTCCTTGACATACAGCAGTTCATTTAATGACCATTCAAAGTTACAACAGCCCTGAATAAAGTGACTTTTACAACGGCACAGAAAGAAGTGACTTAGGACTGTTTTTCACACTTACGCCTGTTGGTCACATGATCAAAATCTGGATGCTTAGCAGATCCAGACCGACTCATATTTATGACGGTCGCAGTGTCCCCCCGGGTCATGCGATCCCCTTTTGTGATCTTCTGACAAGCCAAGTGAATGGGATGCCAGCTTCACTTAATAACCGTGTGACTAACTTAACGACGGCGATTCACTTAATAACCGTGGCACAAAATGGTTGTAAAACGGGGCAAAACTCAGTTAACAACATCTCATTTAGCAACAGAAGTTTGAGCTTCGGCGACCTTCCCGGTCAGCTTCTGACATGTCGAAGGGGGGTGGGGAAGCTGGATTTGCTTAATGACCGCACGATTCACTTAACAACAGCTGGGAGTCACTTAAGAACCCTGGCGAGAACCTTTGCGCGAAGAGGGTGTGGATTCCCTTAATGACTATCTTACTCAGAAACAAGGACCAGCAAGTATGGTCGTAAGTCGAGGACCACTGGAACGTGATTCATCTCTTCCGTTCCAGCGCATCCTTTTTCTGAGGGCATCTCAAAGTCCTCAGCTTCTACGCAACCACAAACCACACACCCACAATTCTTTTTTTTTTTTTTAAATTATATATTTTCTCTTGTATATAATAAGTGCTTAGTAAACAACGTAGTGTCTGAATCAATTTGTTTACATAACAATATTAAACTCCTAGTTTTTATTATCCAACCACTGATAAAACGAGTTTCAAGTTCGAAAATACTGTGTCTTCTTTTTCTTTTATTGTCAGTGTTAGTCTATCCATTTCTGCCCAGTCTAATATTTTTTTTTAATTATCTCTTCTACTGTAGGTGATTGCGCAAATACAATTCTTGCTGCTGTCAAAACATGTAATATTAAATATACATTCCCTTTATCATATTTTTCTGGCATTATGCCTAACAATAATCATTCTGGTTTGTAGGCTACAGTATATGCTGCCTTAACATTTTTTCTAACCACTTATGTGTTTTCGTCCAGTATTTTTTTGCATTTGAATATCTCCACCACATGTGATAATATGTGCCTGGAGTTCGATTACATTTCCAACATTTAGCGGACATGTTAAACCACCCACCCACAATTCTTAATAATGCGTTCGAGCATCCTAACTTTTTACTATGGGCTCAGTTGAAGCACAAAGGATGTTGTGTTAATTACAGGCCGGAAAGCAAGAAAACCGAACGTATATTAAGAGAGCAGCCGGTGCTCCAGATGGAAAGCGCGAAGGGGGCCATGTAGTTCGGCCATGAATCTGTAGGAAAAGGGGTAGGGGGCTGGGCTGGGCTGGGGGGGGGGCATACCAGGCAGATGAAATTTCTCTCTTTTCCCAGAGGCTATATTATTTCGATTGCTGTTTGTATAAGGGGGCGAGAGAGAAGTACCTTGACCCACGTATTAAATGTGTGGCCCAGTGGGATATATATATATGTAGGCAGCCCAAGTTCGAATCCAAGTAAGGGTATGGCTAGCTGATGAGAGCTAAATAGCTTGAAATAGATCTATACTAGTCTCCCTTTATTTCTTTATCAACGAAATATAAATTTGGTATAAAATGGTTTGTCGTGAATGCGACTGCTTGAGGGCTCCTGGATTGGAGCTGAAAGGCGAAAGGGATGCAGTATGCTCCCTTCCACATAACGGGAAACTAGTAAAGATCTATTTCAAGCTATTTAGCTCTCATCAGCTAGCCATACCCTTACTTGGATTCGAACTTGGGCTGCCTGCATATATATTTATCAGCGAAATATAAATTTGGTATAAAAATGGTTTGTTGTGATTGTGACTGCTTGAGGGCTCCTGGATTGGAGCTGAAAGGCGAAAGGGAAGCAGTATGCTCCCTCCCACATGTTGGGATAGACCAGGTGCCTCGATAGAAAAACACTTTATATATATTGCGACCTCCTGACAAGCAAAAATCAACGGGGAAAGAAAGCAAGGTTCGCTTAATGACGGTGGAACTAATTTAACAACGGCAGTGCTTCATTTAACGATGGCACCAAGGAAGGTCGTAAAACGATGACGAAACTCCCTCAACAAATGTTTCGTTTAGCAATAGAAATTCTGGGCTCCATTGTGGTTGTAAGTTGAGGACTTCCTGTGTCCCTCCTGCCCAACACACACACACACACACACACACACATACACACACACACGTGCACATCAGGAAGCACAAAAACAATAACTTGAAAATAATTCCCCGGATAATTTCCCCATTGACGAAGCCCGGTGATGCATGAACGCCATTGATAGACGGGCAGATATATTGAGGTTTTTAAATCTAATTATTTCCCGCTCGCTTGAAAAGAGCAACAGACTTAGCGGGAGTTTGCCTACAAATTTCTCGTTTTTTGAAGGTGGCGTCGGGGAACTGAAAACCCCTCAGACCAAGATCCGAGGGGCTCTGTTCTTGCCATGAAATCGTAATTAAGGCCGTAACAAATCTACTTACCGGTCTCAAATGCGGCCCAGGCGGGAGATACATTCGGAGGGAAAAAAACGGCCGAGCGTTTTATTTAAATGAAAAGCGAAGGGGTTTCGACAGGACACAAATCCGCATTTACGGGCTAATAAAGGGATCCGAGGAAGGAACTGAAGTGTGAGGGGTCGTTTGTGAGGCTTGGGGCTGAGGCTGAAGGGCTCCTGCCAGGCTTAGGTATGAAGAAACAGCCATTGTAAACCTACAGAGGAAAAAATGTGGGGCTAGGCTAGGCTAGGCAGCACTGTTATACAGGCAGTCCTTAACAACTTAAAAACCACCATGGGGAGCAGAATTAACAAAATAACAGAGTTGGAAGGGACCTTGAAGGTCTTCCAGTCCAACCCCCTGCTCAAGCAGGAGGTCCTATACCAGTGATGGCGAAGCTTTTCGGCACCAGGTGCCCAAACCGGAACTGTTCTGTCCCCGTCCCACACGCACACACACCAACAGACGTCCAAAAGTTAAAAACCAAACCAGCTGACAAAATCCTTTTCCTTATGATAACGGAACTTGGCAGCAACCTAGTGGCTGCCTGCCAAGAGTTTATTATTTACAAAGAGGAGAGATAACTTCTCCCCACTCCTGGTACATCAAAAGAAACAGCTCAATAATTACGGAGTCAATCAAGTCCAGAGATAATCCAGCAAAGTCTATAGCAAAAAGTCCGGCAATGCAGAATGGCGTGGAAGCTTTCCGCTTTGTTCGTCACAAGGTTTGACTGGCCACCACGCTCCCTTTTATATCCTGTGGGGTGTGGTCCAGTGACTCAGCCTAATCTTGGACACGCCTTTTCTTCTGTTGAGTGCATTTATCTCTGCGACACTGGCGTGGGTCCAGCCAAGACTCATTACTCTCATCACTGTCCACCTGTGGCTGCGTGGACGTGCTGGGCCCCGGCCCTATCTCTTGCCCTTCAGCGGACACCGAAGGCATTGCCAGAGAGGAGGGTCCTGGAGAGGGAGGCCTTGCCAACTCCTCTCCTTCACTCTCGGAGTCCTCTCCTGCCGATGACACAGGCTCAGGTAACGGAGCCACAACAGGAACGCACATTTGCGCGCATGCGTGTTTGAAACACGAAGGCCAGCTGGCTGGTGCGCATGCGTGTGCTGGCCACCTGGCCTTCGTGTTTCCGGGGCTCCGGCACACGCGAAGATCAGCATGCGCGTTGCGAAAACCAGAATAGCAGCTGGTGACATAGGTTCACCAGCAGGGCCCTAGACCGTTTCAGACAAATGGCTGTCCAGTCTCTTCTTAAAAACCTCCAGTGATGGAGCCACCCACAACTTCTGGAGGCAAGGAGTTCCACTGATTAATTCTTCTAACGTATCAGGACATTTCTCCTTAAGATTAGGTTGCTTCTCTCCTTGATGAGTTTCCATTGCTTCTTGTCCTGCATTCAGATGCTTTGGAGAATAGCTTGACTCCCTCTTCTTTGTGGCAGCCCCTCAAACACCTCTTCTACGCGAGCTGCACTGGCTTCCGGTGGCCTTCCGAGTGCGCTTCAAGGTGTTGGTTCTTACCTTTAAAGTGCTCCATGGCTTAGGACCTGAGTACTTACGAGACCACCTGCTGCAACCGATAACCTCCCACCAACCAATACGCTCTCACAGAGTAGGCCTACTCATAGGACCATCATTAAAACAATGTCGTCTAGTAGTTCCAAGGGAGAGAGCCTTCTCTGTGGGGGCACCTACTCTTTGGAACAAAATACCCCCTGGAATACGAATAATCCCAGATCTTCGCACTTTCCGACGTGCCCTGAAGACCTTTCTGTTTCAGCAAGCAGGGCTAGCATAAACATCTAAATTCTATGCCAAGATCTTAGCAGATACACCAAGTTGACTCAATTTATTATTTACTGTTTATAAAAAAAAATAAAAATAATATTATATGTATATGAAATCTTAATCTGTTCACCGCCCTGAGTCCTTCGGGAGAAGGACGGTATAGAAATTCAATAAATAAATAAATAAATAAATAAATAAATAAATAAATAAATAAATAAATAAATAAATAAATAAATATTGGAATTCTGCTATTATATTATTCCCAGCCCTTCTCTTCTCTAGACAACCGTACCTCACTCCATTTATTTATTTATTTATTTATTTATTTATTTATTTATTTATTTATTTATTTATTTATTTATTTATTTATTTATTTATTTATTTATATTTATTTATTAAATTTGTATACTGCCCTTCTCCTGCTGGACTCAGGGCGGTGCACAGCCAAAATAAGAAACATCCCAATACAAAATTTAAAATTTGTTAAAAGAATTACACAACTTTGGCCCAAAATTTAAAACATCCCAATTAAAAATTGATTAACAATTAAAAATCTAACATCTCAAAAGGGGGGGGGGGGGTTACGCCAGCCCTGCTTGGTGGAAAAGAAAAGTTTTTAGGGCACGGCGAAAAGCCTGGAGATCTGGTATCGTGCGTATCTCCGGGGGCAAATCGTTCCATTAGTCATTGATTGTGACGGTATAAAGAGAATAACAGAGTTGGAAGGGACCCTGGAGGTCTTCTAGTCCAACCCCCTGCTCTATACCATTTCACACCAAGCTTTTGACCAGCTCCTGCTTGTGATGATGGATAGCTTGGGTTTCAAGAGGTAATCAAAAAAGAAAATATACTGGGCAAAATCCTGAATTATGAAGTCACTCTGTATTTGACACGACTTGGACAGCTTGTTGCAAATCTGAAGCACTGATGATGTTACCTAGCCGGGTAATTAAACGTCTGCAGGAAAATCTTCAAGCTCAGAGAGCAGTGAGGACCTTACAGCTGTCGTCGTCATCCTCCTCCACTCCATAAACCCCTCTCTCTTCTAGCACTGATGATGTTACCTAGTTGGGTCGTGAAACGTCTGCAGGAAAACCACCAAGCTCAGAGAGCACCAAGGACCCCCACGGTTCAACCCTGAGCTACAGATATTTCTCTCCTATTGATCCTGGTTGTGCGATCGATACAGGTTTCCAGCATGTGAAGAGCCCCTTATGACCCCACCCCCCACTGCCGCTTACAGGCCGCCCGAGAGGCATCAGGCTGGACAAGATGCGAACAGGACGAGATGAGCCAGTTGGTCTGATCCGACATGGCTCTGTTCTTCCACGCCTGGCAGTTGCTGGGGACTGGCATATGCTGCGCTATTGAACAGGTTCCCAAGGCTTCTGGGTGCCATATGGATGGGCTTCGTGATGCCAGCCTCTTTATGCCTATTGTCTTTGTGAGTCTGCCAGGAAAGGAGCAGGAGGAGGAGGAGGAGGGGAAGGAGGAGGAGGAGGAGGAGGAGGAGGAGTCGAAACTCTGGCTGATCTTCACTCGAGGGTCTTCTCACTACCCAACTGTGTTTCCACAGGCAAATAAAGAGCCCATCTTGAAATGGCATTTCTGACCAGTTTTAAATCAAGCCAAGGCATCAGTTCCCATAAACAATAAAACTTGTCACTAGGATATTGCGAAATCTCCATTCCCACCCCACTCTGGGGCCAAGCCAGAGGTGGTATTTGCCAGTTCTCCGAACTACTCAAAATTTCCACGAATGGTTCTCCAGAACCTGCTGAATAGCACCCCTGGTATACAGGGCAAGCCACTTGCATAGAAACAGAGAGCAAACCCCACTCTCTTCTAGCACTGGTGATGTTACCTAGTTGGGTCATGAAACGTCTACAAGAAAACAACCAAGCTCAGAGAGCACCAAGGAGCCCCACCACCACTCCTTCTCCTCCTCCTCCTCTCCCTTCTAGCATTGATGATGTTATTTAGTTGGGTCATGAAATATCTTCAAACAAACCAACCAAGATCAGAAAGCACTGTAGGAAGAAATGTCCATCTGGGTTCAGTTCAGTTCGGTTCAGAAACACGGAGGCTGCTTGGAAAGATGGTTTAATGGTGGACAGGACCACATGGGTTTGAAGTCCTGGGTAGCTGACCACATGGAGTAGAGAGTGAGTGTTATTTATAACCCTCTCCTGGGCTTTGACTTTGAGCTTCCTGTTCCTGTGGCAAGGGCCTGTATCCTATTGGTTGCAGACTCCCATGTGGAGTCATGTTTGTTGGAATCGAGTTTGGTTGAACCTTGCTGGGTGATGGAATGAAGGGGCTTTGGTTGTGCCATGTGGGGAGTAGATAATCCTATTATGTCCTGAGGGGTCATGTCTTAATCCCATCACCCTGGAGCTGAAGGTCCTTTGTCTTGTAGATAGGATGGCGCAGTCTTTCTTTCTTTCTTTTTTTTTTTTTTGGTTTTAAAAACAAACTTTATTAGATTTAAAAAAAATAAAATTGTATAAAACATTCACAACCTTAAAATACAATCAACAGTATCAACAAACAACAAACGAAGTATATATAATATATATAAGTACACATATATACAAAAATTTATTCTCCCTTTTTTTCCTTAATGACGGTGTATAATTATTGCTTTTAATTTCTTACTATATTTTGACTTTACTTTCTTTTCCATTGGTTTATCCACTCATACCAACTGTCCCATAACTTAAAATACGGTGATTCTTCCTTATCTTTCAATTTCAACGTTAGTCTATCCATTTTTGCACATGTGTAAATTTTTTGAATTATTTGCTGCTCTGTTGGCAATTGATCTGTTTTCCAGACTTGTGCTAGGGCTAACCTAGCTGCCGTAATTATATGTAATTAGGTACTTTTTTTCCTTTCTAATGTTTTGTTTTAAGCATTCCTAACAAAAAAAAATTCTGGTTCTAACTCAATATCCTCCGCAATTATTTCTGATATCCAAATTTTTATTTTTATCCAATATTTCTTAATTTTTGGGCAAAGCCACCAGACATGAAAGAAGGTTCCCTGTGCTTGCTTGCTTGCATTTCCAGCACGTTGGATTAAGGTTTGCATACATCCTCACCAGTCTTTCTTAATGGGCACCAAATACCTGCTGGGGGCAGGGAACTGCTCTTTGTCTTTAAAAACCTGTTTCTCCTTTTCTCATCCAGGGAAATATAATATTCTGCCTTTTTAATATTTCCTAAAATATTATTCATTCTTCTAAGAAGGGGTCGGTGCTAACTTTCTTCAGCACCAAGGACTTCATGGTCCTCTACCTCCCCCCCTTCTCCTCCTCCTCTCTGCAAACCTCTCTCCCTTGTAGCACTGATGATGTTACCTAGCTGGGTCATGAAACGTCTGCAAGAAAACAACCAAGCTCAGAGAGCACAGATCAAATCTGAGCTACAAATATTCCCTTCTACACGTCAACAGTTAAGCAAACTGCAGAAGTGTGTTGAATCCATTCCACATGGTCTTTAACTTAATAACTATTTGTTTAGTGACTGTTCATCGTTACAACAGCACTGGAAAAAGTGACTTATGACCGGTTTTGACCCTTACGACGGTTGCAGCATCCCCATGCTCACGTGCTCAAAATTCGTATGTTTTGGCAACTGACTCGTACTTACGACGGTTTGCGGTGTCCCGGGGTCATGTGATTCTCTTTGGCGACTTTCGGACAAGCCAAGTTGAAAGGGAAGCCAAGTTCACTTTACAATGTGGTGACTAACTTAACCGCCGTGTTTCGCTTAACGACCATGGCAAGAAAGGTCGTTAAACGGGGGCAAGACTCACTTCACAACGGCCTTACTCAGCAACGGAAACGGAAACCGAGGACTATCTGTGCTGATTTCTGCTGCACAATTCATTCTCAACACCTCGCAGGGCAGCGGAATTCATTCAACGTTTAAATAATTTTTAAAGCGCAGGACTCACACTGGGAGAATAAATCCCCGCCGAAGGTTTGAATAGGCAGGGAGGGGGTGACCCCGTTCTTGTTAACGTTGCCGTGTCTTTTGTTGGCCCGAGAGCGAATAAAAGGCTGATTAAAAGGTCTCCCACTGGTTGGCATGCAAAGACGAGTCGCCATTATTTGTCAGAGTTAACACTTCACATGTTCCTTGCTAATTATGCCAAATATTCCGTTTGGAGGGTGGGTGGGGGAAGCAAGAAATCAGTGGGAGGGGGACCGGAGACTCTCCCATCCTTCAAATTTCTCCACGCGTATTAGAAATGACAGCCTATGATTGCTGTAGACAACATCTAATTAACTGTCAGTATAAAACACATGTCAACGCCGGGGGCCGATGCTGGATCGGCTGTCTAATTTCGCTGCGGAATATTAAAGAGGCCTCCTTCGCTTGTGCCAAGCTGGTGAATGAATCTTGTCGTCTTATTTAAACAACTTCCTCCCTTACTTCCTTCTCCTGTTCCCCCTCTTTCCCCAAGCCTTTTTTTCCCCACCTTTCCACTGGTGAGGTAAGGAGGGAGGACGGAAGGAAGGAAGGAAAGAGAGAGAGATCAAAAGGAGGGAGGATGGAAGGAAGGAAAGAGAGAGAGAGAGATGAAAGGGAGGGAGGATGGAAGGAAGGAAGGAAGAGGGAGGGAGGGAGGTGAGGAGGGAGGGAGAAAGGAAGGAAGGGAGGAAAGAGAGAGAGATGAAAGGGAGGGAGGATGGAAGGAAGAAAAGAGAGATGAAAGGGAGGGAGGATGGAAGGAAGGAAGGAAGAGGGAGGGAGGGAGGTGAGGAGGGAGGGAGAAAGGAAGGAAGGGAGGAAAGAGAGAGAGATGAAAAGGAGGGAGGATGGAAGGAAGAAAAGAGAGATGAAAGGGAGGGAGGATGGAAGAAGGAAGGAAGAGGGAGGGATGGAGGGAGGAAGGAAGGAAAGAGAGAGAGATGAAAGGGAGGGAGGGAGGATGGAAGGAAGGAAGAGAGAGGAAGGAAGGAAAGAGAGAGATATCAAAGGGAGGGAAGGATGATGGAAGGAAGGAAGAGGGAGGGAGGGAGGGAGGAAAGAAGGAAGGAAGGAAAGAGAGATGAAAGGGAGAGAGGGAGGATGGAAGGAAGGAAAAAAGACAGAGGGAGGGAGAGAGGAAGGAAGGAAAGAGAGAGGGGTGAAAGGGAGGGAGGGAGGATGGAAGGAAGGAAGAGGGAGGGAGAGAGGAGAAAGAGAGATGAAAGGGAAGGGAAATAAGTTAGAGAGGGAGGGAAGGAAGGAAGGAGAGAGGGAAGGAGGAGAAAGATAAAGAGATGAAACAGGGAAGGGAAGTAAGTCAGAGAGGGAGGGAGAGAGGGAGGGAGGGAAGGAAGGAGGGGAAGAAGGAAGGAAAGAGTGAGAGATGAAAGGGAGGGAGGGAGGATGGAAGGAAGGAAGAGGGAGGGAGAGAGGAGAAAGAGAGATGAAAGGGAAGGGAAATAAGTTAGAGAGGGAGGGAAGGAAGGAAGGAGAGAGGGAAGGAGGAGAAAGATAAAGAGATGAAACAGGGAAGGGAAGTAAGTCAGAGAGGGAGGGAGAGAGGGAGGGAGGGAAGGAAGGAGGGGAAGAAGGAAGGAAAGAGTGAGAGATGAAAGGGAGGGAGGGAGGATGGAAGGAAGGAAGAGGGAGGGAGAGAGGAGAAAGAGAGATGAAAGGGAAGGGAAATAAGTTAGAGAGGGAGGGAAGGAAGGAAGGAGAGAGGGAAGGAGGAGAAAGATAAAGAGATGAAACAGGGAAGGGAAGTAAGTCAGAGAGGGAGGGAGAATGGAAGGAAGGAAGGAAGGAGGGGAAGAAGGAAGGAAAGAGTGAGAGATGAAAGGGAGGGAGGGAGGATGGAAGGAAGGAAGAGGGAGGGAGAGAGGAGAAAGAGAGATGAAAGGGAAGGGAAATAAGTTAGAGAGGGAGGGAAGGAAGGAAGGAGAGAGGGAAGGAGGAGAAAGATAAAGAGATGAAACAGGGAAGGGAAGTAAGTCAGAGAGGGAGGGAGAATGGAAGGAAGGAAGGAAGGAGGGGAAGAAGGAAGGAAAGAGTGAGAGATGAAAGGGAGGGAGGGAGGATGGAAGGAAGGAAGAGGGAGGGAGAGAGGAGAAAGAGAGATGAAAGGGAAGGGAAATAAGTTAGAGAGGGAGGGAAGGAAGGAAGGAGAGAGGGAAGGAGGAGAAAGATAAAGAGATGAAACAGGGAAGGGAAGTAAGTCAGAGAGGGAGGGAGAATGGAAGGAAGGAAGGAAGGAAAAACAGCCGTAAGTCACTTTTTTCAATGCCGTTGTAGCTTTGAACAGTCACTAAACAAACCGTTGTTAAGTTGAGGTCTAATTCACTTAACAACTGTGGCAAGAAAGATCGTTAAAAAAAGAGGGCAAAAGTCCTTTAACAACTGTGTCACTTAGCAATGGATATTTTGGGCTCCGTTGTGGTTGTTAAGTCGAGGTCTGTCTGTACAGTCTAGCCAGCTTTCATGGCTAAGGTGGGACTAGAACTCACTGTCTCCTGGTGATTGGCCCAAAGTCACCCACTCCGCTTTCATGCCTAAAGCGGGATTAGAACTCACCATCTCGTGGTGTTTGGCCCAAACTGATGTGACTGGCCAGCATGACTAAGGTTGTGACCAGAACTCACCATCTGGTGATCACCTTAAAAATCACCCAGCTGGCTTTCATGCCCAAGACGAGACTAGAACTCCCAACTCCTGGTGATTTCATGCCTAAAGTCACCCAGCTGGCAGGGGGTTGGACTAGACAACCTCCAAGGTCCCTTCCGGCCCTAGGATTCTATTGAGCCGACACTTTCCACGTCTTCCTGAGAAAAGACTCAATTAAATTCAGCTGCTACGCCAAAGCCTCCTCCAGCGGGATCACCCTCCAAGTCACAAGCCATGCAAATTATTATGGGATGTCTACCTCTATTGCCTGCGGGTTGGGAAGGTAACTAGTATTTTGGGAGGAAAAAATTAGCATGTTGTTATTATTGGGGGCACTTGTTTACTTCTGACACTCGCAAAGAGCCAGAGAGGGAGTTTGGGAGGGAGGGAGGGGGGAAAAAAAACCCCCAAACGCCCCAAGGAATATTTCAAGTGATGTCTGGGCGCTGTGCAGATTAATTTAATTAGCCGTCAAAAGACTTATGGTGGCAAAATCATCAAAACAAATTAGCTCAACGGAGCTGTAGGCAACTCTGGGTTTCTTTTCCCCCCTTTCTGAGAACAACTTGTGCATCGCAAGGCAGAAGGTACAGGTAGACTGCATGGTAGGTGGAAGCTCCATTTCAAGAGCCCAACATGAAGCCTCGTTGGCTTCTCTTCTTCTCTTCTCTTCCCTTCCCTTCTTATTCCTTCCATATCTCTCTCCTTCTCTTCTTCTCCCTTCCATCTCTTTCTCCTTCTGTTCTGTTTTCTTCTCTCCTTCCATTCTTCTTCCTTCCATCTCTCTCTCCTCTCCTCTCCCTTCCATTCTCCTCTCCTCTCTTCCTCCAATTCTCCTTCTCTCCTCTCCTCTCCTTTCCCCTCCCCTTCTGTTCTCTCTCCTCCCGTCCTCTCCCCCCCCTCCCCCAATGGGCCAATCACCAGGAGAAAGTGAATTCTAATCCTGCCTTAGATGTGAAACTCGGCTGGGTGACTTTGGGCCAATCACCAGGAGAAGTTGAGTTCTAGTCCTGCCCTAGGCATTAAAGATAGCTGAGTGACTTGGGGTCAGTCCCTCACTCTCAGCCTATCTATCATCTATCTATCTATCTATCTATCTATCTATCTATCTATCTATCTATCTATCTATCTATCTATCTATCTATCTATCTATCATCTATCTATCTATCTATCATCATCATCTATCTAATATCTATCTATCTATCATCTATCTATCTATCTATCTATCTATCTATCTATCATCTATCTATCTATCTATCATCATCATCTATCTATCATCTATCTATCTATCTATCATCTATCTATCTATCTATCTATCTATCTATCTATCTATCTATCTATCATCTATCTCTATCAATCTATCAATCAATCAATCAATCAATCAATCTATCTATCTATCTATCTATCTATCTATCTATCTATCTATCTATCTATCTATCTATCTATCTATCTATCTATCATCTATCTATTTATCTACCATCTATCTATACCTGCCTGCCTGCCTGCCTGCCTGCCTGCCTATCTATCTATCTATCTATCTATCTATCTATCTATCTATCTATCTATCTATCATCTATCTATCTATCTATCTATCTATCTATCTATCTATCATCTATCTATTTATCTACCATCTATCTATACCTGCCTGCCTGCCTGCCTGCCTGCCTATCTATCTATCTATCTATCATCTATCTCTATCAATCTATCAATCTATCAATCAATCTATCTATCATCTATCTATTTATCTACCATCTATCTATACCTGCCTGCCTGCCTGCCTGCCTGCCTGCCTGCCTGCCTGCCTGCCTGCCTATCTATCTATCTATCTATCTATCTATCTATCTATCTATCTATCTATCATCTATCTATCTATCTATCTATCTATCTATCTATCTATCTATCTATCTATCTATCTATCTATCTATCTATCTATCTATCTATAAATCTATCTATCTATCTTGTATACACACACACATACATATACAGTATATAAATATATACTCTATCTCCCCCCTATGGTAGCTCTCCAGCCTCGGCTTCCAACTGGGCTTCGGTGTGAAGTCCACCTGCTTCTCTGAATTCCGGCTAATTTCATTTTCACTTCTGTCGCTTTTAAAATTAGCGATTGCTCGCTTCGAGGGAGTGACCCCCGGAATGTGTGGGAGGGGGCTAAGGGGAAACCAACACATGTTCATTTCATTACTGCCTTTTCATATTCCGATTCGGTAATCTTCGTGGTCTAAACAGCCAGTCCGGGGGGGGGGGGGGTTGCTGCAGGGGCTGTTTTATGGAATTCCTGAGAAATTCCATCTCTTTCCTAATTTTTTTGGGAAGAGTCGCAAGGCTTCGCTCCTTCGGAAGACCCCCACTTCGAATATTACAACCAGTTTTGGTCGCCCCACTATAAAAAGGATGTTGAGAGCAGTGGTGAAATCTATAAATTTCTTTCCTACCGATTCTGTGGGCGTGGCTTGGTGGTGGTGGTGGTGGGGTCATGTGACTGGGTGGGCGTGGCTATGTAACCATGTGACTGGGAGATCAAAAGACAGAAACTCACTAACAATGTCCTGCTGGAGCAGGGTTGGACTAGATGACCTCCAGGTCCCTTCCAGCCCTGGATTATCCCCTGAAGCTGCATGTAATGCCAGGTTTGTAGTCCTTCCTACCTCTCCCTTTTCCTTCCCTCCCTCCCTCTCTTTCTTTCTTCCTTCCTTCCTCTCTTTCTTTCTCTCTCTCTCTCTTTCAAAAACGGACCCCCACAGCTGTGATCGTCAGAGCCTTTTTTTTTTTCTTTTTTATAGCATTTTTTACTACCTATTTGCCCGAGCCGGTAGTAAAAAAAATGCCTAAAAAGTTAAAAAAAAAAAAAAAAGTTCCGACGATCGTGGGTCACTCAGCTGATCGTCGGAACTTTTTAAAAACATTTTTTACTACCAGTTCGGGCGAACCGGACCGAACCGATAGCAGTTCACCCCTGGTTGAGACTCTGGAAAGGGTGCAGAGAAGAGCCACAAAGGAGATTAGTGGGACTGGAGGCTAAACTGTATAATGAACGTTGCAAGAAGTGGGTATGTCTAGTTTAAAGAAAAGAAGGATTAGGGGTGACGTTAGAGTAGTCTTCCAAAATTTGAGGGGCCGCCACAGAGAAGAGGGGGTCGCCATACTCTCCAAAACACCTGAAGACAATCTCTCTCTCTCTCTCTCTCTCTCTCTCTCTCTCTCTCTCTCTCTCTCTCTCTCTCTCTCTCTCTTTTGGTCACTACATTACAAAAAAGGTGTTGAGACTTTGGGAAAAGTGTCAAAGAAGAGCAATTCAGATGATTAAAGGCCTGGAGACTAAAATTTAGGAAGAACGGATTTGGGTTTGGCTAATCTAGAGAAAAGAAGGACTGGGGCATGATAGCAGTATTCCTGCATTTGAGGACTAAAACATATGAAGAAAGATTGCAGGGAATTGGGGACATCTAGTTTAATGAAAAGAGGACTAGGGGTGACAAGATAGCAGTCTTCCAGTATTTGCCACAAAGAAGAGGGGTGGGTGGGGTCAACTTATTTCCCAAAGCAGCTGAAGGAAGGACAAGAAACAACAGATGGAGAGAAGCAACCTGGAATTAAGGAGAAACTTCCTAACAGTGAGGACGATTAACCAGTGGAACAGCTTGCCACCAGAAGTTGTGCTCCATTGCTGGAGGTTTTTCAGGTTTGAGGAGGTTTTTAACAAGACACTGGACAGTCACTTGTCTGAAATGATATAGGGTAGAGATGGCTAACCTTTTTGCCATCGCGTACCAAAAGTGGGGGGAGTGTGTGTGTGTGTGGGG